>PVKM010025575.1:0-19852 GCA_004027735.1 Carollia perspicillata | reverse complement strand
ATTGTCGGACTTCCATAGAGTTCAGTTTTCTGACAGTTTTGTTGTTGTCCTTCTCTTTTTTGTGCGAGAAGGCACAGTGTATCTACCTATGCCTCCATCTTGGTCGGAAGTCTGTTTATTTACTTTTAGAGAGAGGGGAAAGGAGGGAGAGAGAGGAAGAGAACTATCAATCGGCTGCCTCATTGGGGAACTGGCCTGGAATCAAACCGGTGACCTTTTGGCTTGCAGGATGGCGCTCAGTCTACTGAGCCACCCAGCCAGGGCTTCCCTTCCCCCTTTCATACACACATGCAGAGATACCTTTAATGCTAAATATCTTTTTATTTTGATTTCTAAGCTTTTCTGTGGATATTAGTCTTTGAAACACTATCTCCTGTAATCTACCAAGCATCGTTATTTGGAGATGTGTTCTTGAATAAAGTGCTGCTCGTTTTGGTAAATGCATGTTTGTTACTTTACTCAGCCTGAGTTCCTTTGAGACTTTATAATTGAGCATTTGTAATATGCGTCATTTTAGAAGTCTTCAGAGATCGATCTTGGTGTTCCTTTTTTTAACTTCACTGCTTTTACACTACCCTTATATAATTATTGGAAAAGATGAGATGATTTTCTTCTCCTACGTGCTTTAGTTTGATTGCTCAATCATGGTTGCATTTTACATATAGTTGCAATAGTAACTGAGAAGAGAGATTTCTGGTAAGAAAGGTACTACTTATATACTGAGAGGTTTCTGGTAGGAAAGGTACTGCTTCTAAACAGAAAAAAAATTTTTTGAAAGAGCTTACAACCACTCTTAAGAAATAAACGAAACTTTGAAGTCCCCGTGCATTTATATCACAGGCCACAGTTGGGCTTGCTTTGTTCGTCACAATAAACATAAGTTCTTTCAGGATTAGAAATTGTAGTCTTCAATGTGACTATAAAGAAAAAAACACTAGGGAAAAAATACTCTGGCTAATCCTTTCACAATTGTCATCTAGAAGGTGTGTATGTTAGTCAAGGGTCAGTCAGAGAAAGTGGAATCACTGTGAGTTATGGGATAAGGAATTTAGTGCAGGAATTAGAGCTTCCACAGTGTGGGGGGGGTTGCAACTCCAGGGCGCAGCTGGAGGAGCAGAGCCAGAAGCCACGGGTGGCCAGACGCCCAGGTGGATGGTGAAAGAGCAGGTTATGGAGGGCTTTGAGCAGCTGTGCTTCTGGGTAGCAGCTGCCTCTGTGGGTCTGCTGCCAAGCTTCTGGTGGTGGGTCTTGGGCCGCCGTTGATAACAGGGACAGAATTGCAGCACAGTGGAAGATGGTGCGGGTAAGTTGGAGCCTGCCCACATCTCTGCAGATTCTGTCACCGCTTCTGATCTTGATGATCTTTAGAGATCAGTGGCCACTGCTTCACTTCTGATCCCAAATCTCCCGTGAATTCCCCCTTCGGCCCGCAGTAACTCAGAACCACACGAGAAGGGCAGGGTGGAGATTCCAGCCAAACTGTTTGACGCAGAGCCAACCAACTATCACAACATGGACTCTGAGTGACAAGGGCTCCTGAAAGTTGATGTTTTCTTCTCTACCACTTCAAATACCAGAATTATTAAATGGAGACAAAAGAAATGTTAATGTCTTTTACACTAGAAGACAAATGACAGTCTTTAAGATGCAACTGAATAAGGATTGGGTCCCCTCTATGTCAGGTTTGGATGGATCTAAGTATAATTACTTGAAAATATTTAGTACTGATTGAAAATGTCATATTTTATTTAAGACAAGAATTTTAAATACAGATTCAATTGAATGATCACAATGACTTCTCTGCTGAACCTTTCTTGGTAGGCAAATGAAAAGGCACTCTGGACCAGACAGACAGACATCACTGAATCTAGATGTTAATACTGGCTGTGTCAAAAAACAGCTATGTGACTGTACATAAACATTTAATTTTTCTCATCTTTACCATCTTTACTTATGAAAATTAAAAGAAAGAATGTATGCAGAAACTAAGAAGCATTATACAGTCTTCAGGTATTACCATGTCTCTCTCCACATCAGCTGTTTCCAACCTTTTCCATCCCATGGCACACCAAAAATATATATTTTTGCCAGTCTGACAAAAAAATAAGTATAATTTTGATTCATTCACACTGAATGGCTACTGTGGTGTTAACTGTTGCCATTTCTTTATTCGACAGTCTAAGGGAAAAGAGGTCAGTGCCCCCAGCTAGGTAGTCAGGTATTGAATGTTTTAAAAATTCTTGTGGCATATTGGGTGAAAATTGATGCTTTAAGGAAAAAGTTACCTCCAATTAAGAGATTAACTTATATAATAAACATCTTTGTATTAAGTAACCTGGTAATGAATAGGCTTATATACTAAGTCTGATTTCATTGAAATCTGTCTCAGTGCAATTATAATGTGACAGAATATTTTTATTAAAATGTAATTACCCTTATTTCTGCCCTGGCTGGTGTGGCTCAGTGGATTGAGTGCTGGCCTGCGAAGCAAGAGGTTGCCGGTTTGATTCCCAGTCAGGTTACATCCAGGCCCCCAGTATGGGGTGTGTGAGAGGCATCCACACATTGGTGTTTCTTTTCTTCTCTTTCTTCCTCCCATCCCCTCTAAAAATAAATAAATAAAATCTTTACAGAAATTAAAAAAGGAAAAAATACTCTTATTTCTTGGTTATTTTTCTAAGAGGAATCTTCAGTCATATTTTCAGTGAAAGTACTGGTTTAGCCTCAGTCATAACAATATTATTCCTTTTTGTCAAAGAAATTATATCTTTGGGTGTCTCACTACAATTTATCTGGAAAAATACTAGACATTGGATCTGTATTAATGAATTCTGAAAGTTTCTGGTTGTTCCTCCTTTGTTGTTGCTGCATTCTTTCCTAATAAACCAAACTATATTAAATACAAAGTCAAATGCTGTAAGTTAAATCCAAAAGCTAAAATAAGCTATAATGTGATTAAAATGTGTGTTGTATTACTGTGTGATTTGTGTGTATGATGTAATGTGTACAATGCTCTTGTTGAATTTAAGCCTTCATAGGACTGAATTCAAATTACATAGAGCTCAGAAATCTTTCCAAATATCTAGTACAAGAAGAAAGTTGGGATTAGGTTATCAGAATATATGAAGGGGCCAAAAACAGTTTGATTGTCCAAAGAATGTGTCACAGTTTATAGCACCTTTTAGAATTAATCCATCACATCTTTCCTTATTCACTGTAATTTAGTTTTGTAAACCAATTATACTTTGTTTAAAAGGCTGCTAGTCATATCTTAAGCATTATCGCCTATGCACCCAATAAGATTTATTTAAATGCTTTAGATGCTGCATTTGAAATCAACTTAAAACACAGATTTTATTTTAATATGGTACTTGCTTTGGTTTTGCTTGTTATTTTTTCCCTAGTATTTGAAACATTTCAAAACTCTGAGCTGGACCCAGACCACCCACAAACCAGGCAGTGTTCTGCCCCCACATTCTCCACTCGTAGGGAGAAAGATTATTTCCCTCTGCCAAGGAGGTGAGAATGCAGAGGCAGCGGGAACTCTGCCTGCGTGGCACTCCAGAGAGTGCCAGGAGGGGTGGGCTAGCAGGTGCTCATTGCCCCCACGAGGTGGCTGTGGTTGCAGGGCTCTGGAGTTGAGCGGGGTCACACCTGGCAGAGTAAGCACAGGGGAAGGCAGCCCGACTAGAGCAGGTATCACGCCCACTCCACCTCCCCAGAGGGTAAGCATTAATTATTTGTGGTTATCCAGTCCCGTCTCCTATAGTCTCATGTTCTAAATGAGAAAGATGCTTGTTATTTCCAGCTGTTCATTTCTAGATTCTGATTTTACTTCATTATTCTTCTTTGTACTAACAGCTTTTCAATGCTTCTTTGCCCTCATCTAACCCATTGCTTATCACATGTCTTTTATAAGAATCATCTTGGCTACTGGTTAAACCTGTAGCTTTTCAGACTTCTTCCATGGAGGATCTGATTCTGTGGGTCTGGGATGGAGCCTGGGAATTTCTGCACGTAACGAGTACCTCAGGTCATTTCTTATGGGGGAGCTTCAGGCAATGCAGCTTGCCCTCGAGTAGCTAGCTCAGTGGAGCGTTGCACCAGCAACCCACCAGTTGGTAGGGTGCCACCTTTACTGAATAAAAATGTCGGAGGCTCACGGGCCATACTTAACTGAAAATGTATTCATCATTTATCTCAGGTTCAAATTTAGCTGAGTGTTCTATGTGGCAATCCATCCTGTGGAGAAAATAGATTTGTGCCACAGAAACAGCTACTTGAACTTTGTAGCCTGGGGGGCCGATGAGTTATAGCCAAGCGTTTCAGTTCTCTCCCATGGACATGGACTCAGTGTGGTGACTTGTGGGGTGGGGGGGTGGAGGAGTGGGTGAGTGGAAGTAGAAGAGGGTATAAAGGGGTTAAATGGTAGTGGGAAAAAATAGAGTAAAAAATAAACTATTAGAAAAAAGAGAGTGCTTTGACTTCAACTGTAGGTACCACCTCAAACCCCCTATATGCATACCCTGATTGGCAGCCTTTTAAATGAAGCAGAGTGTTATGGGTTATGTTGTGTCTCCCTAAATGTCTTATGGCGAAGTCCAACTCCCAGTTCCTCAGAGTATGATGACCTTATTTGGTGGTAGTGTCTTTACAGAGGTAATTGAGTTAAAATGAAGTTTTAGGATGGGCTGTAATCCAATATAACTACTGTCCTTATAAAATTTTGTTGACAGACAAACAGTGAGAATGCCATGTAAAGGTAAAGGCAGCAATCAGGGCGATTTTTCCACAGGGAGCCCCAGAGATTGGTGGCAACCCATCAGAAGCTGGGAGAAAGGCCTCCGAATCTTCCTTGCAGCTCTTGGAAGGAACTAACCCTGCCAACATCTGGTCTTGGCCCTCGAGCCTCCAAAACAGGAGTCTGTGGTGTACGCCACACAGTTTACAGTACTCTGTAAGGGCAACCATAGCGGACTAATAAACATGACAGTACAGAAGTTGGACTGGTAAGTTTCCTCTCTGATTTCTGTGGATCATCTGTTGAACGTGGGCTGAACAGTGAGCATGATCTCCGTTTTACAAATGTAGAAGGTGAAGCTCAGAGTGATTAAGTGACTTACGCAAGGTCACACAGCAAGTCATTGATTGAGGAGTTCATATTTACCAATATTTATTACATATACATATGGACTGTGTGAAATCAATATGTATCAAATATATATAAAATAGTTACACATATTTGTAATAACAACCTTAGACACTTTATGCATGTTATATAATTTAATCTTTAGGATAGCCAGTGAATTAAGTACTGTTCATTTTAGGGGATTTGTGGATGAGAACTGAAACTCAGTAAGAGAAATGATCTTGGCATCATCAAATAGTAGCTGCCAAGTGCGGGAACCAAAAATCACGTCCACGTCCTCAGGTTTCAAGCACTACTGGATACTACTTCTTGACAAGAGAGGTGATAGCCCGTTGTATAACTCCACAAAGAACTTGATGAATGAAAAAGGCTATTTATTTTGTTGGCATTTTTTTCACTTTAAAGTTATTTTTTGGCTCACATGCTAATTTTGTATATGTGTACTTGAATCAGTGATTTTTTATGTGGGCAAGTCACCCCGAATGCCATTGTTGGTGAGTTTTGCCAAAAATTAAAATAATTCATACAAGTAAGGTTTTTATGTTATCATAGATATTTTTATTCAGGTTCTTTTTATTTTGCCCTTAGATTAGAATAGACATAGTCCAATTTAATTTCGGGGTATTGTGTTCTTAATAAGGCTTAACAGCTGCCCTACAGGATTTCTGCTGTAGGCAGTAATACAGCTTCTCCCTCCCTCTTCCTGTCCCTGAGATCTGTGGTGCAGACTTTTATTCCTTTGGGTTTTCACTGTAACGTTTTTGGTTCAGCATCGTAATAGTTAATGTTAGCTTAGTACATGGGAAAGGAGGATTGCTCGTCAGAGGTGATTTTGGGCCTCGAGTGTGTGGCTTTGGAGATTTATTGTTTTTAGGGGGTGCAGAAGTTTCTCCAGGCTATTTCTGTGAATGAGAGATCAAAGTCAGATGGACCTGACAACTTCGCCCTGAGAAAGACCACCCAGTAGTCTGACGCTTGTGTTGTTCTACCACACAGTGATCGATGTACCCGTAACCCACTGCCTTTTTCTTTTGACCGGAGTGCATGAAGAAGCCTCTGTTTCTGTTGTTGATTTTTAACAGGAATCTATTCGACAACCTTATTACTGTTGTTTCTTTCAAATTCATACAAATGAATGACTTTGTAAGTGTTCTTTAATTAACTCCCAACTTCCATGTAGCTACTATTTGTTTCTTTTTCCGTCATGCAAAGTGGAGTTTTAGTAAACTTACTTTCCTCTGCCTGGTGGGGGAAACAGCTTGCTTTCCTGGACTGTGCCTGGGGTGAAGAGTGCAGCTCCTCTTCAGATGAAGCTGGTTTCCTAGTTTTTGCAGATGAGTAGTTTTATGAGGAACATTGTTGGTCAGGCCTTTAGCTGCCTACCTAGGGTAAGGCATGAAGGAGTATAGATGTAGGAGGGGCGAGGATGATGTCTCAGTTTGGGAATAGCTGAAGGAGGCAGGTAATCAAGCATGAAATCAGAGGAGCTCTCTTTTCATCTTCCCTAGGTCATCCCAGCTGTAAAGAGCCCACGTGTTACCCAAATATCACCTCCTCGGGGCTGTCTTCCCACCCATCTTCTCTGAAATAGCGCCTATCACCACCCACATGTCCATCTTTTAATTGCTTACCTAGATTTACTATTCTTCATGAGAATTTATTATAATTGGACTTAGTACATGTTTTTTCATTTTTTCCTTCCACCACACACCAACCCACTGTAGATTCCATGAGAGTTTAATCTGTATGTTTTCTTTACTGATCTATCCTCAGAGTCTAGAACTTAACAGATACTCAACAGAAACTTGTTGAATTTTTGAATGTCTGTCTTAATGGCAGAGATATTGACACTACCTATTTCTGCTTTGTTTTCTAAAACACAACTATTTAAAACAGATTTAAATTTTTTCTGCTAGTACTGTTTTGAACCTAACAATTTTCTGTAGTTTTATATAGCTCCCTAAAAACGTCTTTCTTTAGTAGCTATTTGAAGTAATAGTCAATTTTCCCATCTTTTTAATGTGTAGATTTTCTCATGACTCTGGAACCAATTTGACAAAATTTGCATGTCACTTGTTTATCTAAAGTATCACTCACCTCCAAATTCACATAATGTGTCTGAACATATTTCTCCTTAGTTTGCCTTGGTGGGTATAAAATTGGAGATAGGGTGATCTGTTTTACTTCTTACAGAATTTACTTGCTGAAATACTAATGGACTTTACAATAAGATATTTTCATATCATAGTTACTCAATCTCTATTAAATTCTTAATCCTTAGCCAATATGCTTGTGTCTGTATTTATTATAAATATATTTGTATTTATGCATTTATATGTAAAGGATTGTATTTGTTATACATTGATTCACATTTTAAAATTCAGATTATTGAATAATGGGAAAAAATTAAAAAGAAATGCTGAAAACAGATATCCCTGCCTATTTCCCAATCATAGGGAAATATGACTGTATTAGTCAGAGGTCCCCAGATAAATGGAACAATTACACACACACACACAGATTGATCGATCGATTGATTGATTTTAAGGAATTGGCCCACATGATCTTGGGGCCTGAAGAGTGTGAAACCTGTAGGACAGGATGGAAATCCCAGCAGGCATCAGTGTTACAGTCTTGAGTCTGAAGGCATTCTATAGGCAGAAAACCTTCCCTTTTTTTGAAACCTTGATCTGTTGTTTTAAGGCCTTCAACTGATTGGAGGAGAGCCCATCCATGTTATGGAGGGTGATGTGCTTTAGGTAAAGGGCACTGATTTAAAAGTTAATCACATCCAAAAAAAATACCTTCACAGCAACATCGGGACTGGCGTTTGACCAAATATCTGTGTAAGATGGACTAGCCAAGTTGACACATAGGAATTAATGTGGATATCATGTGACTTAGAAGTCCCTCTTCTGGGTATGTATCCTAAGAAATGAACATTTAAATTTAAACAAAACCCTGTACAGGAATGTTCATGGTGGCTTTATATCCCCAAACTAGAAACAACTTAAATGTCTTTCAACAGGTAAATAAATGAACAGGTCGTGGGCAATAAAAAAGAATACAGTATTGATACATGCAGCAGCTTGATTGAATCTCAGTAGCATTATGTTGAGATTTTTTAAGCCAATCTCAAATGATTACATACTGTATGCATCTATATAGAATATTCCTGAAATAACAAAATTGTAGAGATGGAGAGTAAATTAATGATTGCCAAGAGTTAGGGATGGGGGGAGTAATGACTATAAAAGGTATAACAATGTCAGTTTCCTAGTCTTGATAATTGATACTGTGGTTATTTCCTTTTCTTACTGCATTAGCTTGTACTTCCAATACGATGTTGAAAAGCAGTTGTGAAAACAGGCTGCCTTATACCTGACGGCACATTTTTAAAAGAGATTTAATATGCCATTCAAATATCACAAGCTTTACCTAATTTAAAACTTTCTCCTATAAAAGTGTACTTGTAAACAAGGTATTTTTAAAAAGAAAATGCAAATCATAATAATTTTGAACTGAATTTTGTTGGAAGATATGATTATGGGTTAGTTGTATTTGGGGGACTATTCTTCAGTGAGCAAGTGTGCATATTTTCCCCCTACTTGGAGAAATATAAAGCATGCCCATTCTATATATGCCCTGTGAAATTTTGTGTGTATACTCCTAACCGTTGTTAAAGCATATAATTGCATATTGTTTGTTTTGGGACTTTAGCCTGGAGGTAATATTTCTCTTCACTTCTTCGTCTCTTCATTTACTCACATTCCTATTCCTAAATATAGTTTGCACAGGGGAGGCTACATAAAATGATGCTAAATGGGACATTAAGGCAATAGTGATCCAATTATTCTCATTGTGTTTATCCATACGAGATGCTGAGATAAGCAGGAATTCCAGTGCGTAGTTTTCGTGGACATCCTGGCCCTTCAGTGTCATCCACTAGCAGTGTTGTGTGTATCATGTCCTGGAATTCTTCACTTTCTGAGTCAGAGCCAAGTTTGTATGACAGAGGTGGTTCCACTTCAGTACACATGGTTAATGATGAAAGTGGTCTTCTGCAATCAGCAAAAACGTGTCAGTAGTCATTGAGTTGCTGAAGGTAAAAGGGAAGAGGGAAGGAAAAGGTAGTATCAAAGGTAAAAGAATCACTCAAGATGTGTCGTAAGTCAATATGGAGGTGCAAAGTGTCAGCTGTGCCTATGCAGTTTGAAAAGTTTACGAGTAACGTGGAGGGATTGCAGATGTTGGCGTGAGGCAGGAAGGAACGTTACGGAGTTTTCATCTTCATTATCAGTAGTACACTTAAACCATGACTGGACACATTGCTGTAGCCAAACCATGTTTGTTCACTGTATTTAATTCTTTGCATTTATTTTCTAATTATATTTAATCGATTATGCTACTACAGTTGTCCTGATTTTTCCCCCTTTGACCCCTTCCACCCAGCACCCCACACAGCCTCAGGCAGTCCTCCCACCATGTTCATGTTCATGTTCATGTTCATGTTCATGTTCATGGGCCATGTATATACATTCTTTGGCTACTCCATTTCCTATACTGCAGTTTACATCCCCACGGCTATTCTGTAACTGCTTGTTTGTGCTTCTTAATCCCCTCACCTCTTCACCCATTCCCCCACACCCACTTCCAGCTGACAACCATCAAAATACTCTCTGTATCCATGATATACTCTCTGTTCTTCTTGTTTGCTTCATTTGTTTTTTTATATTCAATTGTTGATAGATATGTATTTTTTGACATTTTATTGTTCATAGCTTGATGTCCTTTTTCTTAAATAAGTCCCTTTAATATTGCGTATAATAATGGATGATGATGATGAACCCCTTTAGTCTTTTCTTGTCTGGGAAACTCTTTATCTGCCCCTCGATTCTAAATGATAACTTTGCTGGGTAGAGCAGTCTTGGCTCTAGGTCCCTGTTTTTCATGACTTTGGATATTTCTTGCCCATCTCTTCTACCCGGCAATTTTGAGAAATCAGCTGACAGCCTCATGGGAAATCCCTTGTAGGTAAATCTCTGCTTTTCTCTTGCTGCTTTTAAGATTCTCTCTTTATATTTAACTTTTGGCATTTTAATTATGATGTGTCTTAGAGTGGGCCTCTTTCTATTCATCTCGTTTAGGACTCTGCTTCCTAGACTTGCATGTCTATTTCCCTCACTAAATTAGGGAAATTTTCTTTCATTACTTTTTCAAATAAATTTCCAATTTCTTGCCGTTTCTCTTCTCCTTCTGGCACCCCTATGTTGCAAATTTTGGAGCTTTAAGGTGTCCCAGAGGCTGCTTATACTATCCTCGTTTCCTTGGCTTCGTTTTTCTTCTTAGTGTTCTGATTGGCTGGTTTTTGTTTCTTTATGTTCCAAATCATTGATTTGTTTCTTGGCTTCATCCACTCTACTGTTGTTTCCCTGTAAGGTGTTCTTGCTTCAATTAGTGGACCTTAGTTTCTGACTGGGTTTTTTTTTTTTTTTTAATGCTGTTAAGGTCCTCACCAAGTTCTTGAGCATCCTTATAACCAATGTTTTGAACTCTGCATCTGATAGATTGCTTATGTCCATTTTGTTTAGTTCTTTTTCTGGAGTTTTGATCTGTTCTTTTATTTGGGCCATGTTTCTTTGTCCCCTCGTTTTGGCAGCCTCCCTGTGTTTGTTTCTATGTATTAGGTCTTGGACTCTCCGTCTTGGTAGTATGCATAATGTAGTAGGTGTCCTGTAGGGTCCAGTTGCATAGTCTCCCTTATCACCTCAGCTGGGTTTTTGAGGTGCACCCTTTGTGTGGGCTGAGTACACCCTCCTCTTGTAGTTGAATCTTGGTTGCTGTTGGCAGATCAATTGGAGGAATTTCCCCAGGCCAGTCAGTTACAAGGACTGGTTAGGACCATTGACCACCAACCTCCACCCTCCGTAGAGGATCAGCTGTTCAGGGGCAGGGTGGTGGTGCTCCAGCGTGGTCTGGAGCTGCCCACTGGGTGTGTGCTGGCCTGGGGTTTCCCAGGTGGTGCAGGTCAAGGTCTGTTCCCACCTGAGTTTCGTTTGGGGCCACCCTGCCTGAGCTATAAATCAGTCTGAGATGGCTACTACTTGTGCTGAGCTTGGAGATTGCCAGGTGAAGCTAACCTGTGAATATAGGTTGGCTGTTGCTAGTGCCAGGCCTGAGCCTCACTGAGGCCAGCTGTTACTTGTTTGAGGATTTAGGGAGCTGTGTAGAGAGAAGGAGCCAAGACCAACCATTCAGTTGGAAAAGCAGCTTGGATGGGCCAGTTAGTTGGGTGTCAGAGTCTCTAGGGATCTCCAAGAGGATCAGACAGAGTTAGCCAGGTTGATGGAGTCTCAGATATGGCAGCAACTTGCCAGCTCTGTCAGGGGAGGGTTTAGAAAATGGACAATGACCTCTGCTCACCTCGACGCCAGATACTTCAGTTCCTCCCTTTACATCACTAGTGCCTTTCAAGCTGCTTCTCTGGTGCTGGAGCTCAGAAGGAGTGAGTCTGATTAGGTAAGTCTGCGTGTGACTTCTTTTAGAGGAACTGCTTGGAAGTGTAGAAGCTTCTTCCACCAACTCAATCCCTGATGGTTTTTGCAGCCAGACATTGTGGGGACTTATTCTCCTGGCACTGGAACCCTGGGCTGGGAGGCCTGGTGTGGGGCTGGGACTCCTCGCTCCTGAGATATCCCTCCCGGCTTTTTATCTACCACACGTGGGAAAGGGACCAGCACATTCTACATTTGCTCCCCTCCTACCAGTCTGGATAAATGTGATTTCTTTTTTCTTTTGGCTTAAACAACAGAAATTTATTTTCTCATAGTTCTGGAGTCTTGAAATCCGAGTTCAAGGTATTTCTCTTTGGCTTGTAGATGGCAGTCTTCACACGGTCTTTTTTTTTTTTTTTTAATTGTTGTTCAAGTACAGTTTTCTGCCTTTTCCCCCGACCCCAACCTAATCCCCCAGCCCTCCCCACCTCCCTCCTGTTTCCACCGTCCCCTCATTATTGCTTTAATTCTGCAGTTGTCAGACTTCCATTCAACTCAGTTTCTGATGTTTCGGAGTGCTGCTTGTTCTCTATTTTAGTTGTAATTTTGACGTGGTTGTGTGAAGAGGTGAGCCGTGTTTACCTAGCTGCCATCTTGACAAGAAGTCCTCCAATTATTTGCATCCACACACACCTCTTTTCCGGGATGAAGGGATGAAGACTGGTCATTTTCTCTCTTTTGAGTGTTAATTGGGTTTTAGCAATTTAGAACTTTGTGCAGTTGGCATTAGTTGTGTATTTTGGCTGCCCAGCACCTTTTGAACACTTTCCCCATCAGTGAGGGCATTTCCAATCTCATCGTAATTACTTTTCCTGAGACAGAACTCAGAAAACTAGTGCCCTTTGTCATAGGGCACAGGAAAGTGACCTAGATTCCATCAAGAAACCTAAATTAAGAAGTGAGCAACCTGAGGACAGCAGTTGCAGCCAGAATCTGGTTTTGCTAGCCCGAGTGGCAGCCGCTTCAGCCCTTTCCGGGCGGGGGTGGCCGCTTTCACAGGGTTGGATTCTTGGTTCTTCAGAAACACTGGCAGGCCTGTGTTTTGCACTGTATTGTTCCTGGAAGCTTAGTTTTGAGCCTCATTCTCAGTCTCCTTTCCATTCCTTTTCCATGCTATAATGCAAGATCAGCTGTTGTTCCTTACAAGGGAGAGCTTGAATGGTATCAGTTCTTAGTTAGCATTGTGGAGTATGTCTTCAGGGTGCCCAGACTGGATCTGGCCTGGCTGTTTTTTAGTGACATGTAAGGGCGGAGGGCAAGGTCTGGGCTCAGTATTGATTGAATGTTGGCTTTAGGACTAGACCTAGAAACGTACGCCTAT
The DNA here is from genome assembly GCA_004027735.1 of Carollia perspicillata. Lineage (NCBI taxonomy): Eukaryota > Metazoa > Chordata > Mammalia > Chiroptera > Phyllostomidae > Carollia > Carollia perspicillata. The sequence goes on along the minus strand of PVKM010025575.1, from coordinate 6,828 downwards.
AAATGAAGAGTGAAAGCTGCTTCAGGATATTCAGCCCACGGTAGGAAAAGGTGAGCTGAGGATAGAGATCACATGTAGTGACGTGAGTAGAATAGGTTAGATTCGTGCTCGATTGAATAAGCATATGCAATTTTTGCTTATACTGAAATAGTTATTGAGAAGTTCAAACACATGTAATTTTTGTTCTGGTTTTAGAAAATTTTAGATTGCAATATTATTCTTTGATTCTGATGTCCCTTTGTCATATTTCCAGAGTGACTTAAAAACTTTCAAACAATCAGTTTTCTTTGACTACTGTGTATAAATGTAAGTAAACCGATATTATTTTTATTGTTTTTAGGACTGTGTACTGCCATCCACACTTCTATTTAGTTAGTATTAAAATAACCATACTTAACTTCTACTTATGAACTGTATGCCCAAGTGAGAAACTTAGTATGAAAATATGCCTCCAGAAATTGTGGATCTGTGAAATTTTTATTCAAATACTCTTAGTTAAGTAGTTTATACTAATACTGAAAGTTTCACTTACCCTTTATGTAGAGAATTACTGACTCAGTCATTTGGGAATATGGCAGTCTGGGGGGTGTTGCTTTAGTAACAGGCCAGACTGCTAAGTGCTGTTTCTTGAGATTCAGATGGACGTCTTAGTTAAAGCCCCTATTACATGTATGATTGAAATTTTCCATGTCAGAATTTCTTACTAAAAAGTAAAATGCTAATAATCAGATAGCTCTCATTTATTTGATGATGTCTGTTTCCTGTCTTTGTGTAAGGTGTTTCACAGAAATGATCCTGAGCCGTACCACACCCAGCCAGAAAAGCTGTTGTCCCTATTCTGAAAAGGCTGAGCTCAGTGACTTTCTCTTGGCCGTGCAGGTCTATTTTAAATGGATGTTTCAGAGTTATTTTAAATGTAACAAAGGAGACTAAGGTATCTTTCTTAGGACTCTTTAATTGTTACTCATCCTAATCCTGATCTCCGGATCTAAGCAGAGTGTCCTGTGGCCCATTCTCATTTGTATCTTCAGAGAATAGTTGTCCTTAACTTTTGGACCATTTTGTGGCTTGATTTCACAGGCTATATATGTTTTAGCTTCTGGTAATAGCTACTAAGAATCACTTTATTTCGATCCCTATTGGTGAAATAATTTCTCATAGACTTGAGCTTTATTTTCTGTAGTTTCCTTTTTCACACGTGGCCAAAACAGTGTGTGAGTAGAACACTCGGTGTAAAATTTAAACCCTCTTTGATCGGTTTCTCAGCAGTTGCAGATGTCGCTGCTATTTTCTTGTTTTAGGAAGAAGGAAGTAGCAAAACTTTTTACCTTCCCCTCTGATACTGAGAGGTGCCAGGCCTGATCTGCAGTTACTTTAGAAGCTTTAATATATACCTGTGCTCTAACTGTGATTGAGAAGTCTCAGATTTTCCAGAACACAGAATATTTTGAATGATGTATACCAAGGTATTTGAACAAACTTCAAACTGGTTTTCTGATAAAGGCGTACATTCTGAGCCGATGCCAGAGAGAAGTATCATATCAAACTTAGTAAGTGCTCTTACGCTATGCGAGGAACAAACTTTGTATTTGAATAAGTAGGCATTGCCCCACCAGTATTCAAACGATCCTCTGCAGTTGCTGTAATGAGTTACATATTCAAAATGCAGACGTGAAAAACTTGTACGTATTTAGCCTATAAACACACCCTCGTTTTGTTGTTTTTCTTTCTTTACCCTGTCACAGCACTCCAGATTACTGGGAAAGCCATGTGGGGATGAGGGAGGAGCTTAACAAGCAGTGATCTCACCAAGAAATACAGGAGCTTTAAGGAGGAGACTATGTCTAAACTGAAGATTTTGAGTATTTGTATATGTAGAAGCATTATCTGTGTGTGTTCGATATATTGTGAAGAACAACAAGCAAACTGCTACCATTTATCAGCATTGTAAAAAAATGGTGAGGATAAACTGAGGGTTGCTCATTTTCCCTGTGTGTGGATTCAACGCAAAACTTTGATTGTTCTGTGCTTCCCCCCGCCTGGAACAACAGTCTATATTTTATAAGGTCTGACTAAAGGTTTAGTTGAGAATAGAAAGACAGGGGTTGAGTTTTGTATTTGACTTATTTCAAGCAAGAACTCTCTCATTTAGGAAGCTTTTGTTCATTACAAAGTTTGTTTCAGTGAGTCTAAATAATACATAGAAATTTCCATCATGTATCAAATTGTTTGTAATTTAAGCTGTATCTATATGTCATTTAAAATGTCTGTTAAGATGAATGAATAGAGTAATTTATGTTTGTTATGTATCTTAGGCATAAGAGTATCAAGTAGAGTGGTATTTTCCTCAAAATATCTTATTAAGGCAAACTGGAAGTTATTTTAAACAGTGATTTTTAAAGGGTTTTAGGTGTCTTAGATTCTATTATATATGGTAATCTTTCTTTTTAAATAGACACATCTATAAATTATACTAATGACAAGAAATGGGAAGATATTAGAACCTCAGCCAATAGTCAAAATACGAAGCCAGTCATACTGGTTAGTGGGTACTGTGACATTTTTGAAGAACACTTCCAATCAACTTTGTTTCTCTGTTATGATGGAGCGACAGCCCACATAAAAATAGGGAAAAATTAATACTATCTTGACATAAATGGAACTTTTGACAAGTTACAGTGTATTTTTCTCCTAAGAATTTTAGGAAAATGAATTCATACATATTGAAGAATAATCCACCAGGCTCTATTTAGAGCCCGAGGATGGTGCTCTACAGATGACGTCCTCAGTTGGGACAATGTTGCGTTTTACTTAGTACAGTCATACAAAGGGTATTGATGTGTGACATCAGTGTGGGAGAAGTTGGTGGCATCAAGAGAATAAAACACTCCGACTTACTGTGTAACGTTTGGTCCGGTGTGTGGATGGGTACGTAGTGTGCTGAACTGGGAAGCTGTCTGCGGCAGCGTGGAGGCCTGGCACCGGCTCCAGGGGAGTCTGGGCAGCACGCTTACTGTGTCAGGATGTGTTATTCTTGTGGAGGTACCATTACTTTGTGCTAAACTGTGTCACTATCGAGAAATAATTCTTCTGTTACTCTCTGGAGAAATGCATTGAAAATGAATTCTAAGAGATCTCTCAGGAAAATTACGAGAAATTTAAATTGTTTGATTTGAGTAGAAAAATCAAGAGATGAGGAGTTATGAGGAGAAGAGGTAACAGCTGTTCTCCCTTTCTTTTAATACAAAAAATAAGGAATATTCTCAGGATATTGATGAAAGTAGAAAATATGCAGGTTCGCTGTTGTATTAGTGCCAGAAAAGCATCTTTTCTTAGCAATTTGGATGCAGTATGTAGTTGCATCTGATAGTAACTAGATGTACTCATTTGATTCATGTGTATTGAATGCCTCTCATAGAAAAGTGGACCATTAGGTGCTGATTCAGGTGTGAATACAAGAGACTAAACCAGGGACTAGACACAAGATATCCTCCCAGTTCTGTGACTTCTTGTGAAAGCAGTTAGCAGGTTAAGTGAGCCTCCTTGAGAAATGGACCGTCTGTGTGGTGTCCTTTCAGTGGTTAATGTACCCAGATGTTAGATACAGAGTCAAGAATAGAATGGCTCTATAGAGTTAGTCACCGTTTCATGTCAGTCAGGTTGACCTTTACATCTTCGTATCTTTTGAATTTTCTTTAAGAAATGTCAAGAGAAGTAAGAGAAGGTTAGTAATGCTGCTCATATTTTCTTTGTCATTATTTACAGTGTATTATGTACACAGTGTAATTCGTCAGCCAACTTTAATTTCATAACCTATTCATTGTGTTTAAACACTGCCTTTCTTATATTAAATATTTATGTCAGTCTTTGAGAAGAACACATTAAAATGGCAGATGGGGGTCATTTTAAACATTTCCTTGATTGAAGGAAAGGATCCCCTTGTGAATTTATAGTCTGCTTTCAAAGAAAGTTCACAATGTCTGATAATAACCCATGGAGGCAAGAATTTCGCCAGTTCCCAGCACTGGGATGTCAAACAGCAATGGCTGCAGACAGTCCTCATGCTTCGGCAGCTGCCATTCTGAAACTGTCTGCAAGGGCAGTGAAGAACGGTGGACAAAAACATTTACAGTTGTATTGCCCATTAATAATTCAGTGGGAGTGCACCTCTTTTGCATTAATACTGCCTTTCCATCGATTTTTAACCATAGTAGCAAAGATAAATGGAAAATCAAATTTTTGACTTACGTTGCACAGAAAGGTAAGTCCTAGACTCTAGAGTTCTAGAACTTGAAAATACTTTGGGAATCATGTCCCAGATTTCCTAAAGGTGGGGTGTGCTTTTTTGCTTTACTATTTTCTGTTTGTCTTGGTAACTAATAAGCCTCAATCCAGGAATAATGGTTTATTTCTTAACTCCTCAGAATGGTGTCTCCTAGTTAAATTTCAAAGAATCTATACATCTTTGATTATATTACCTTCTTTGTTAGTCATTGTAAAAGCTACTGTTTTTAATAAGAGCTTTACTAAATATAAAAATTAAAATTTTGCATTTAAAAAAAATCATAAAAGATTATGTAGTAACGGCATCATTTAATAGTTGAGAGTTGAGATACTTCTTTCTCAACCAGTCTTACTCTGTTTTTCTAAGTCAATAGCCTTTGTTTAATGTAAAAGGGAAGTGATTGATTCTGAAAATCTGTTTTTAGAGATAGATGCTTATAGCAACTATTTCATTAAAGTTTGGTGAAAGCTTTGGAAGGCTCAGGACAGAGAAATTATGACTCTTGTTGTAGTACTTAAGTCACTTGCCAATCAGTAGGGGCCACCCTTGGCTGACAGAGTGGTTCGTTCTTTCATGATTATAGAGAATGTGTGGGTATGTGGGTTCCATGGGCAGGTATGTAATTTCAGTCTCATTAAACTTATATTTTTGAAGTAATTATCCAACAGCTATTAAGTGAGGATGTAAAGAAACTGATTATCTGGTAGTAAAAATTGTGTATCTTTTTAAAGAAGTTTTTTTATTGTGTGCACTGAGTGAGCATTACATTTTAACATATAGTCCAGGAATTTTTCCACAGATACGCTCCTAAGGATCTATGAGTTCCCTGAAATATCAAACAAAATGTTGTACATGCCCTATTTTTGGAAAGGGATCTCTAACCCCAAAAGTTGAACAAAATAGCCCAGTTTAATCTCCTATTTTCCAGATGAAGGAACTGGGATTCAGCAAAACCAAGTGACTGATTTATAGTGAGACAACATTTAAAGTGCTAAAAATAAAATCTTTTCTTCTCCTGTAGATTGTCCCCTAGTTTTCCAATATTTTTTTGAAGTTGGATGTTCATAACTTGGAGTTGAAAAAATTATGAACCTTTTCCATACAAAAATATATTAAACTCCAAATACATATAACTAGAGTCCTGGATTCATAACATCTTGGAGCTATTGTTTTGAGTTCCATCTTAGCTTGAAGATGTTATTTATAGAAGCCAACTGATATTCATTACATCTTATAAGTGAAATTATGCCTCAACCCCTACCCCGCCCCCCCAGCCGCCCCTCCCTCCTGAGTTTAACACTATCTAGTGGAAATGTAGCCTCTTCTTCTTCTAGCATTGGTTAGAATAAATCCTGGCAGTTCCAGACAATATGGGGGTTCCCAGTAGACATAGAAGAGATCATCACTTCGAGGTCCAGGCTTAGTGAGATGACTTTTCTGGGCAGATGGCGACAACAGATGGCTTTAATGTATGCAGCCACTCATTCACTGGGTTGTCTTGAGGGTACTCCAGGTCTTCTCTGTGGGGGAGGGCACATGGAGGTATTATCCCATTCTTCCTGGTAATAAAGGCTGGCCTTGGTGGCAAGGAAAATAGTCTCTAATGCAGCACACTGTAGAAGAAAATGGAAAGGAAAACCCTAAAGAGCAGAAAGGGTCCCAACACAAGAGCAGTAGTAGGGAAAGAACAGTGTCATCAAGAAGGCAGTGCGATGCAGATGTTCCACAAAGGGCCGGTGTTCAGGAGGAGGGAATGACAGCAGACTGGATAGTTCCTGTTTAATCTTTAATAATCTTTCTGCATTTTGATGTTAGTAGCAGTGACTTTTGCTTTCTATTTGGCTTTTTCTTTTACATTCATAATTACCGAAATTGTGTGTATATGTGTAGCAACCAAGACATGGGCTGATGTACTGTTTTTATTTTTAATGTTTGCTGGCTGACACCCTGCAGATCTGACCCTGTCCTCATCACAGGCCAATGGCAGCTGTGTTCTTGTCCCCTGGCAGATGGTCTGCTAATGGGTCTTACTGCACACCATCCAAAAGCGGGCTCATGTCAGCATCTCCTCCTTCAACCTCAAAGAACATGAAGGAAAAAGGCTCAGAGATCCGGCACAGTGTTGTTTTAAAAGGGTGTTAGCTCCTGGCTTATGACTTTAATACTTGTTTAAATATTTCTTTTTTAAAATTTTAACTCATCTTCATAATGTTGGTTTACAAGAAAAATTTTCATCAAGTTGATTATATTTTCCAGATCAAAAGTGTAAGTGATTTCTGGACTTATTTCTTGACAAAAAGTACCATGAAAAGCTGCATTGAAACAACAATCTAATTTTAAAAACACTTAATGAGTTAAAAAGCAGACTCAATCCAAACTAATGAAAGCTTCTTATATTAGAAGTCAGTCGAAGTGGTTTTAAACATTTATTTCATTACTTTTTTAACTCCTGACTGTTAACAGTATAAATGTGAATTTCAGAAAAAAATTCACTTGTTTTTGAACTCTATAAAAAGTATTTTTTTCTTTTAATTAACTTTGTT
>PVKM010025574.1:0-19861 GCA_004027735.1 Carollia perspicillata | reverse complement strand
TTTTTCACATTACATTAAAGTAAAAATGTGGAATTATCACAGAAAAGGGGTAGAATTTTCCATCGGTGGCCTCCCCATTGACCTGAGGACAAAAAGCCAGATGGCTTCAGCAGGAGGCCTGGTGAATTCTAGAAGCATTGGTAATCTCCACTGCACAGGGGACTGAGAGCGACACCCCGGATCACGTTCACTCCCCCGGTATGTTTGTACGCCGCTGTTGTCAGCAGCACTGGTGAAAATGACAAAGACTTTTCTGGTTAAAATAAAAAGGAGATACGCATACTCCCTTGGAACTCTTTATTCGGATCATAAAGCACAATCTTATAGAAAGAATTTGACGCGGGCCTGGGAACCAAACAACCATGGTTCGATTCCCAGTCAGGGCACATGCCTGGGTTGCAGGCCAGTTCCCAGCAGGGGACACACAAGAGGCAACCATACATTGATATTTCTCTCCCTCTCTCCTTCCCTTCCCATCTAAAGATAAATAAAATAAAATAATTAAAAAAAAAAGAAAGAATTTGAGCAAAATTAAATTGTAATTGTCAATGTAACTTTCTGAAATTTGTTATAAACTGATTATTAATTTTTAATATAAAAAGATCACGAGAAAAACAAACTTGCATTTAGCAAATCCCTTGTTTAGATATATTAATAATCTATTGAAAATTTATTACAGACAATTTGAAGTATGAACAGTTATATCCATTTCATTTTTTCAGTAACCTTTTCATTTCCCACAACGGCAGTCAGTATAAATATCTGTCCTTGAATTTTGCTCATTCCTTCCTATTTCAGAATATTTTCATGAAATCATCAGATGGCCACGACATGCAACTCCTACAAGTCAGACAGACACAGAACCGCTCGCCCTACCCTTTCTGCAGTACCCCTCAGGAGCTATGAGCTCTCTACTGGAGACTGTCCCTCCATAGCCAGAGGTTTGATCACTCCTGAGGTTACTCACTGGTGTCTAGGTCCTCCCTCGAGGTTATAGCTGCCCCAGGCTTGGAAGCTCAAGGTGGCAGCCCTCAGCTGTCTCTGCTTGTCGTTCACGTGCTCTGCTCAAGGCAGAAGACCGCTGCAACAGTGCCGCACAACACGAGGCCTGACCGTTTCCTTCGCAGGAATCAGAGTTCTTTTCTGACCTTCCTAGGGATAAAGTAGCAGAGCTACTCTTGCCTCAAAACATACATCATCTTTCTTTTTTCCCAGGAAAATTGATAACCTCTATCTTCCCACCTAGTGTGGGCAGAATGACTACCCTCAAAGATTTCCATATAATATCTAGCCTTTATAAGGGGTGTTACCATAACTGATACAAAGTTGATTTTTATCCTGGCTTCTAATTATAGAGCATTTTATTTATTAAAAGCAAATAAAAGAGAATAAGTTATATGTAGTAGACAAATGTAAAGTCAATCTTTAAATGCATGCATTCATGTGTGTTTTTAAAAGGGGGTGCTCACATCTTATTTTTCACTGATTTTCAGGGAAAGCCATGACCAAAACCAACTTCATAGCCAGTTGGTTAGGTGGATGTAACTTTAGGGACAGAACGTGCAATGGCAATTTTTAGAAAGAGCAGTTTGCACAGAAGACAGCTAGGACACATCGCAGACACAGGAAAGGAACAAAGACACTGGCGGTGTGGAAGGCAGGGAGGAAGAGAGCTGAATGCTCAGGAATCCGTTCCACAAAGATCACTGTGATAGCTGCTGTTGGGAGCATTTCTGGAGTGTTGCTATTTAAGGTTGTCAGTTTCAGTGTGAGTTACCTCTGGCAACATTGTCAACGAACACAGCCTCTAGGGAGACTCTCCAGCAGCCCCTGCAGTGGAGGGAGATGACAACTTAAGGGAAGCAGGTGGGAGGTGCAGAAACTCTCCCAGCTCCCCGTGGCTAATGAATAAATGAGAACCCACACCGACCATTCAGGCACATTCGTCTGACCTTATTCCGCCTTGGCAATGCCACACGTCCTCATGTATCGTGGGCTCCACCACACCACACCAGGGCTTCTCAAATTATTTGTGGTTTAAAAAGAGGGTAGGATTTTTTCCCCAACATCTATTGTGGATGGATATTTTTACAAAATGCCATAAAAATGAATCGGCAGAAACATGAAATTAAAAAAAATACATATAAAGTGCAAATACCTTTTTTAATATTAGAATCCCATTGTTTTCATAGGGAATAACTTAAGTTATAAATCGTTCTTAAAAGGACAAATTACAGAAATGGAGAACGCACAAATCAGCGGTGGCCAGGGCTTACGGAGAGGGCAGGAGCGAGAGGGGGATGGGTATGGAGAGGGAAGAGCAACCTGTGGATGCGGAAACCTTGTGTGATGGATGTGTTCTCAATTTCGACTATCACTTCCACATTCTGGTTACAGCATTGCGTGTGGTTTTGCAAGTTAGTGGGGTTTCTGAGTAAAGTATACACAGGCTCTCTCCATATCATGTCTCACGATGTCATGTATGTCTATAATTATCTCAGATAAGAAGTCAATTTAGTATACATAGACATAAAATACTCCGTGAAAATGCTGGAAGTGCCTGGTTTCGTTGAAGGTATGACACGCGACAGAAACACCCTGGTGCACAGACCACACTCTGGGAGCCTGCAACCCGGACCTCCTTCCTTTGATGTCTGAGTTCAAAGTCAATCGTGTAGCCTCCCTCACACTGTTCCTCTGAAAACAAGCTGTTCTTTTACGCCATTCTAACTTTTCAGCCTCATTACCCACCTCTTCACCTCAAACCATCCTCAGTATATGACAGACCTCTGCCTTTCTCTCCTTAGCTCAATCGCTACTCCCACCTACACTCCTCTCCCCTAAATCATCTCCGCTTTCCCAAACCCACTTTCCTGGTGCTCACCGGGGATAACTGCTTGTTCTTCAGGTTTTTCTAGATTCTACCACTCAGAACTAATACATCCCATCGCAGTTGCTGTATTTTTCTTTATCATCCATAAATAAAACACTACTTATTTATTTGTGTATGTATGTATTTATTATTTGTAACAATTCTTGCCTGAGGGTATGTTTTTGATCCTAAAGAGAGAGGAAGGGAGAAAGAAAGAGAGAGGAAAACATTGCTGTGAGAGAGAAACCTGCCCCGTTGCCTCCCACATGCATTCCACCTGCCAGGGAACGGAACCCACAACCTTCTGCTGTACAGGATGGCGCTCCAACCAGCTGAGCTGCCTGGCCAGGGTAACAGTTTATTTTAAAACAACTGTGTCTGCGTTTTTCTTTCTCCTCACTTTAATGAAAAGGTATGGAGAATGTTGTGCCCCGAAGTCTCACAGTAACAGTTGGCTGAGATGTACGGAGGCAAAGAGGAAGAAGGAGTTGCCAGCGTCTAGTCGGTGCCTGAGGAGGCTCCTGTCCGGTTGCACAGGTTCCCTAAAGTCGGCGTGGAGAGCAGCAGGAGGTGACTTCTGTTCAGGGGATCTTTCCAATGTGTTTTATTTCAGGCTGATTTTTCTTTGATAGTTCAGAGGAGCATTATCTAAAGAAAACACACCGTGACATCTGCATGCAGGGTCACGGTGGGGTAGGAATTCTAGAAACTTGGGATTTGAGGGGCTGAGGCCACTAGTGCCTGGACAGGCATTGAGTGCCCCAGTCATTGGAATTCTGGTTGAGAATCTTACTCAGGAAAAACATATTACATCAATCTAGGAGGCTATAGGAAATAGAAGTTGGTGAGGAAAACAATTGTAATGAAAAATCCAAATACTGATTAGGTAGCTTGATTTCCACTGTCCATTAAGTATACATGCATATAATCAATATAATCACAGTGGTAATATAATTTAAAATAGTCTCCCAATCATTACTTCAGCAAATGATTTAGCTACGTGTGATTCAAAAGCTTTCTTTATTTTCATTAAATTTATGGAAAACATTCACTTATTTATATTTACAGAATATTAATTAGAAGCAGTAATCTGAAAGATTAGAGGTTCAGCGGCGAAAAACATACTCCATCTTGGCTCTATTTTCTGTATTACATTTAACTGAGTTAAGATTTTCATTTTTGTGATTAGGGCAGATCGCTAGACTAAAGACTGTGCAAATTGCACTTTATCTTCCACAATAAATGTAGCTCCCCACGAAGATATATAATTAAAGTGGGCAGTGCAATCTGATTATCTGTCACATACAAATGTGTCACCCTGCCACCTTCAAATACTACTTCTCCGTGTCTGCAGTGAATTAAAACACTTCGGTCAGGGACGCACAAGTGATAATAAAATCTCCATTCAGCCAGCACATATTTATTGAATGCCTGCTGTGTGTCAGGCAATCTTATATTTGAAGAGCAGTTTTCATATAAATTATACGTAATTTTTCCACTGATCTTCAGAACAGCTCTTTAATCTATATAAGTGGAAATATTGGTCTCGGTTTACAGATGAGGAAACAGTGCTTCAGAGAGGGGATGTGATTACATTGTAGATCACAAGGTTTGCAATGGCACAGCTGTGAATAGCCCTTGTAACTTCTGACTCTTCACCATTTAATCTTTTCACAGAGCAGGCTTTGTTTCCAATAATAAGGTGCTCCGTGCATAATAATGGAGTTCTGGTGTCTTTTGTGTGAATTTCTTTATCATCAAACCGCATATAATTATGAATGGTCAATCTTTCCGTCCACAAGTACTGGCTCAGTGGGAGTCCAAGGGAGATCATATATCTGAGATCTTTAAAATTAAACAAATAAAAGTTGCAAACATGTCTTCAGGAAATAGCCCCCCGGAACCTATGACAAAGAAGTCTTAATGGTAATAATGGTCATATTTTCACTGAATCAGTAATGTTCTCCAATATTAGCTCAAAACATAATATCCACTAAGATGAATTCTTGCATAGCTGTTAAGGGTGCACACATTGTTTGTAATTAACCCTTCAAGTGTCCCTCATACAGGATTCTTAATTTGACAGCTAAGAATATGAAATGTAGTAAAATGCGCCCGGATGCACAGTGCTGTGTGTGTACAGTGCAGTGAAAGCCGACACACTCCACTGGAATGTCAGCGACCCTAGGACAGAAGTTTTGTTTCTTTGGATCATTGCTGCTTCCCAGCCTGGAATAGTACCTGGCCCAGACCGTGCAGTCAATAGACATTTGTCAAATGTATGAAACACGGAGAGGAAGTCTATTTTCTTCTTGATTTTTACCTGATTGCATGCATGTCTGTGATATTATAGGGAGTTTTCTGGGACTGGTAATTGGTTTAAGTTTTATACGTGGTTAAGTGAAGCTAAAGCAGCATGATACCAACCCGGTGATGCCCAGAGAGTTCACATCGTATCTCAGCCACAGTTAGCACCTGCTGTTCCAACAGTCGTCTTTAAATGCAACAAAGAACCCCCACCAGAGACATCAGCAGACTCGAGCATCCCTTCACAGGTCTGAACTTTCAAATATTCAGAATAAAATACAGATTGCATCACAGTCTCTAGTTCAGTGTTAGCCATAAAAGATGCACAATAAATATTTGGTGAACTTCCATTTGATTTTATGTCTCCATAAACAAGAACTTGTATGTGTACAATATAATGTAGTCTTATCTAATTTACATGAAGGAAAAACTAAAACTCCTAATCACTACATCTGTGCATTAAATGATATATAAGAAACCTCTTCAATATAGTTGTTCAGCTAATAAAATTTGCAAACAGGGAAACCTTGGCTCAGAGCCTGAATTTGTCAATTACCAGCTCTTTAAAAATTTCGTTTCCTTCAAAGTGAGAATAGTAGCAGTAACGACTTGAGTTACCTGTGCTGGGAGGCAGTGGGGAAAGTGGAGTCCATGAAAAGAGGGCAGGTTCAAACTCGCAGTGAAGACTCAAGTGATTCTCTTTATATAAATCATATACCACAGAGTTGCACTTTGTTCCTGTGTGTGTGTATGTATTTTGACCTGAAGTCAAAATTGTCTTTATTGGTGCTTCAAACACATCCAGCTCCTGGTATCCATGGGGATTTGGATATTTAATTCCACTCCACCTTTCACCTAAAAAAATTGACCCTGATATTCAGTTCTCAGTTCAATTCTTACTTTTCCAAGGAACTGTATGGCACACTTTACGCTTTATTAATCTATCTTTAAAAAAAATCTGAATCACTGTTATAAATTGCATTGAGTCATATTTTAAAACCTTGAGTATGCAATATGATTCAGGGCTGTTAATGGGTGCAGATATCTAGTGTGGACTTACTGTACTGTATCATCTCTGTTGAGGGGAACTCTGTTGAAAAATAGAATTAGTAATACAGAAAAATTTCTGTACGTGTGCCCATTTCTCATTTGTTACTCATTCTTCTCTTTTTTCTGCCAAATGCCATTATATTTTTCTGACTGCTTCAGATTAAACAAAAACACTTTTATCATTGAGGATTTACATTTATTAATTAACAGTTTGTATTTGTGTTGGAAGCGCATTTGCATTATAGCACTTTAAACTGCGATTATTTCATATAATTTGGCATTTTTCCCTTTGAAGATAGCTTCTGTGAAATGGGGTTTGAAGGAAATGAAGTAAGACTACATTTAAGGTGTGATTTTCTCATGTGAAAAGACTTATCTTGAGAGAACAATCGGAAGTTCAGGAGCACTTTCTACAGATTTTGTGAGAGCAGTTATTTTTTTACTTCAAGCCCTTTTAGTGCATTTTGCCATCAATACCAGATAAAATCTATTGAGTGTTCCGTCCTTTTAACATGTGGCTTTATTTCAGCTTAAAAGAACCTTAGGGATATGCACTTCTACCACCAGTCAATGAAGAAGCTAATGGCTACAGAGAATATTTACCTTGCTTTAAGTCACACGGCTACTAAGTAGGGCTGAGCAATGAAGCCCGACTCTGTGGCAGCAGGGCCCTCGCTCCTAGTCAATAAGCTACATCACATTTTATTTTACCACAGAGAACACTCAAAAGGTGTAATCTATCTATTTACTCTGTGAAGGGAAATTTTGCCTGACTCTCTCTGTGCATTAGCTTACCCTTAATTGTAAAATTCAGAGGACAGTTAGACCCCATATATCTAAACATAAATGGGGAATGTGAGAATATAGGATTTACTGAAATTCCATAAGCCGATTCTCAATAGTGCAGGTATACAATATTTAATGTATACTTTAGGGGTGCACTTTAAAGTTTATACATTTTATTTTGATATCAGTAATCAGGGTCCCCTTCTTAAGAGACCCTCATGATCTGGTTTATGACTCGCATGCATCTATCCTGCCTGCTCTCAAACACTGGTCTTGCTGTTATTGACACAGTTACTGATAATTAATACAGTTATGGATAATTGTCTCTCTCTCTGCCCTGAAAATTTTGTGAAAATCCTCCAGGGGTTCAGGGTTCTTGTGGGAAAGAAAGAGTGTTCACTATCTCACTGGTGGAAAAAAAGTTCATGTTTAGACTTAAAAATGAATATAAATTCCACATTCATATTTTATCATTTATCATTATTCGTGTGTTAGATTGATACAGTAAAAGTCTCCGGTTCTTTCTTACTTCCCTGCATTTCTCCTTGGCTAAGCCTTTCCTCATCCATTGCTTTCTCGCTGTTCTGGAGGCCAGGAAGTCCCAAGATCAAGGCAGCAGTGGGTTTGGTGTGTGGCGAGGGACAGCTTCCAGGTTCATTGACAGCCATCTGTCTTCTCCCTGTGTTCTCACTTGGAGGAAGGCACAGGTCATGGAAGCTGCTACAGTCTCTTTTATATGGGCATTGACCTCCTTTATGAGGGCTACACTTTCCTGATGTGATTACTTCCCAAAGTCCTACTTTCCAATCCTCATATGAAAGATTAAGTTTCAAAATATGAATTTGGGAGGGACACAAACATTTACAGCATTTTTTAGTCCTGAGATCTGTTCTTTCTTACTTAACCTAGTTTTGATAATGTGACTTTCTCCAGCTAATGAAAAAAGATAGACTAGCAAATGTGATATAGAGATTTGAAAAATGATTGTATGTTTGGACTCAATGGGCCTTGTTGCCCTTGCAACTTTGAGTTGCCCATGAGCAAGCCTGGGCTGTCCTGCAAAATGGTACATGGGCCAGTTTCTTCTGTGTCTGCAGCTAATCGTCAGAGAAGCTGAGCTACTTTGTTGGATGGTTTCTGATGACAGGTACAGAGGTGAGCCCAAGAGAGACTAACAGAGACTAACTCCTCTAAGCCTAGCCCACTTGTTGATCCCCATAAAACTTTGAGCTAAGGAAGTGGACGGTCTTAAGCTGTTAGGTTCTTGTGTTTTGTTACACAATAAAAGCTAACTGATGTGCGCATTCTCCCAGCTAAATTCTCTACAGAGTTTTCTATTTAACTAGTATTGATTATCCTGATAGTATTTGACATATACCCCTATATTTTCAGATTAGTAATATTCATTTTTTACAGGCATCATACCAGGAAGAGGAATGGTACCTAGACAAAAAGGAATAAACACACACACACACAAATTTAAATAGAGTCCTTGGTCAGTGCCAAGCACTGTGTCCTGTGTCTATATCCATCTTATAAAATGTGTGTGTTTCAGATTTGTCAAATACCAGCAGAAGTCCAAGCATCGATTATCTTGGTATGTGAAAATAATGCATCTATCTCCTTGGTTCTTCAATTATGGGACTTACCACTGGGTACTCATAATAATTGGTCCATACCACAGGTTTATGTTTGGAGGCACAAACAGAAGAAAAAGCTAGACATTTGCCATCATAATTATCAGGAAAATTGTGGAGTTACTATTCCTTAGCACTGAAATATGCATAATTTAAAGTATCATGTCAAAGGGTATGTAACATTTAAGTATTTCTTTGGGTTTTAAACACAAAGACTATGTGGTAATTGAATACAACCCAATGATAATTTTCAAGGTAGTAATTCTCTTTTGAAGAGTTCTATGACTTGTATTAAATTAGAACCTGATTATTTAATGGATTATGTACAGCATGATGGATAGAAATACTTCTCTCTCACCACATATGCACTAGGAAATAAATTCCTACAATGGAATAAAATTTCAGAAATCCATTTATATTCAAAATGTTCCCTTAAAGTCATCCATACCATAGGAAGTTTTTCTTTCATTCATTACTCTATTGTCAGATGTTTTTCAACTATTTGTCAGATACTACTCAAAGCAGAAAAAATAGCAGCTAAAATAGACATGTTGTTAGTTCATAAATAAGCAGAATAAACTTTTGGTTAAGGTGGCCACATAGGTAAACTCAGCTCGCTGCCTTGCACAGCCACATCAAAATTGCAACTAAATTATAGAACCACCATCACTCGCTACCAGCAGAAATTGAGCTGAATGGCAGTCTGACAGCTACAGAATTAAAGAAACCACATCCATCCAGACTGGTCGGAGTGGTGGAGATGTGGGACGGCAGGTCCCACATCCATGTGTGGTGGATGCAAATTTGGGAGGGACATCTCAGGAGTGAGGAGTCCCAGCCAACATCAGGCCCCCAGGCCAGGGTTCCAGTGCCAGAAAGAAAAGCCCCCATAGCTTCTGGCTGTAAAAATAATAGCAGGGATTGAGTCGGTGGAAGAAACTTCTGGAGTACTAAGCAGTTCCTCTTAAAGGACCCACACACAAACTCAATCAGACTCACTCCCTCTCAGCTCCAGCACCTGGGCAGCAGCTTGAAAGGCACCAGTGGCATACAGGGAGGGACTGAAGTGTCTGGCACCAAGGCAAGAGCTGGGGGACAGCATTCTATCAGACAGAAAAGCGGGCAGATCCACAGAGCCGGCAGGCAGGTACCACATCTGAGACTCCATCAACTGGGCTAACTCTGTTTGTCCGGCCATGGCGATCCCCTGAAGTTCCATCCCACCAATTTACAACTGTTAACAGTAGCTTTTCCATCTAAATTGGAAAAGGTGAGGGCATTAAGAAGTATAGATAGGTAGTTATAGATTAGCCATGGAGATGTAAAGAACGGTGTAGGAAATGGAGTAGCCAAAGAACTTATACGTGTAACCCATAGACATGGACAGTGGTGTGGAGATCACCTGAGGGAGTGGGGGGTGCTGCGTGTGGGAAGGCGAAAGGGGAAAACTGGAACAACTGTGATAGCATAATCAATAAAATATAATTTTAAAAATAAAAAATGAATGGAATAATAAATCTTTGTGGATTATAATAACTTTAGAAAGCCAAAAAAATGTTATTCTTCTGATGTTTTGATTACATGTCCTCTCTTTTTAAAGCAAGGTACATAAAATATCCCCATTATTAAAAAACTGTT
Organism: Carollia perspicillata; assembly: GCA_004027735.1. Lineage (NCBI taxonomy): Eukaryota > Metazoa > Chordata > Mammalia > Chiroptera > Phyllostomidae > Carollia > Carollia perspicillata. The sequence goes on along the minus strand of PVKM010025574.1, from coordinate 9,571 downwards.
AAATGTTCATATTGCATAACTTTAAAAGAGTAAATCTAACAATATTAAATTATTTTAATTTCCTGAGTCAGAATCTGAGGTTGTATATTGGATATATATAGAGAGGATAAGATTAGTTGGTAATTAATGTAAAAAATTGGGCCTTTCAAAATTTTTAATAGAGAATGAGATTAACTAACTTCCAAATTGATGAAATTAGATTTGTTAATGTACCAGAAAGTATGAGAGAGTTTTTAGCCTATTAGCATAAATCAAAGATTTTACTTTTAAAAATCTATTCAAAATATAACAACATTAAACATACCTTTTAACAAGAAGATGAGGTATTTTAAATTGCTTAGCATGTGAATACAAAATATAAGTGCATATTTAAGGTTAATTTTGGAGGAGGCAAGTATTCTTTTACATTGCTTCTATAGCCCTGATTAGTTTCTTTTTATTAAGATGTTTAAATATTTTTGAAGGCTCGCATTTTCCCCAGAAATTATATCGCATACACAAAATTGTTTGATTTTCTTTATATCCCCTACCCTATAGAAAGTTGTGGATTTGTCAGGCACAAAATTTTAATCAGGTAAACCTTGCTGGCCAGTATTTTTGGAATGACATATATTTCATGTGTTGAGGTTAAGAGAGGAGGTGAGGCTACACTCCAAAATATGCATCCCTCTTCTCTTGCCAGACTATTAAAAGATGAATACAGATTAAAGTGTCAGTATTATTACTTACTTTAGAAATTATCAAAAATGGCTAGCCCTGTATATGCTTTTGTAGAAGTTTCTACATAACACACATAAAGCAGTTCATTTCAAAATATACAAGTATCAAGTCTTAATAACTGTCTTTACAGGAATGTAGATAATAACTGGCAAATCCACTGTTACAGAGTGAAAAAAAAACAATTTTATAAAGTGCGGGGAGATCTGAAGAGGAAACAATGAAGACCACTGTAGGGAGGGAGAAGAGTACACGGGAGAGGCAAAGGAGAACAAAGAAGAGAAGCATGAAGGCGTCAAGGGAGGACAGAGATAACGACAGAGGGGAGTGGTGTCTCTTCTTAAGAAGTACAGTCAAATCAAAGCAAGCACTAAAAGTCGCTTAAGCATCCCAGGAAAAAATTCATACAGGATGGAGAATCAATCTAGCAATCACTTGAAGGGACAGTTGTGACTTAGTCTGCCATTGGCTGGAGAAGAACTATCACTATTAATTCTGAAGCAGCAGTAACTCGGGATTAATGGATTCTGTCTTCCTATAGCATTATTATTTAACATACACAAAACAAGCACGACCGAAGTGTTAAATTTGTCTATAATTGAATTCATGTGATGGCAGAGACAGAAGTCTACTGCCCTGATATACAGGAGTAATTAGGAGAGAATGCATAGGTCCCAGCTAACAGGAATGTCAGCAATAAATATTTCCTGAATACGGTGACAGTGGCAAAGTGAGAATTGTTGGAATGGAGAATCAGGGGAAAATAAATCTCATGACAGAAACTGCACAGCAATCTTCAGTCCATGAAGGGGAATCTATTGGGGATGACCCAGTGCAGAAGAAAAGGTTACACAACAGAATTCATGCAAGCTATGGGGATAGATATAAAGAGCAAAAATAAAAGAGACACTGTCTAAACATAAACACATATGTCCCACCCTGGTAAGTATAAACAATTATGTTAATACATCCTTGCAGGCATTAAAATACAAGTGCATACAAGAAGGGTGTTTTCTGAGTTAAAGATATTAAATACTAGAGACTTTTAAAGACTGTATGCTGTATTTGCTACCACAGCTAGTGGCTTATATCTTTAAATATATTTTCCCAGTGATAAATTATTTCAGTTGGAAGTTTGGATAACAAATACCACTAAATATGCAATTTAACCTCATTATCTTTGGTGTCTATCACATATATATGTAAAAATATAAACATTACTTGGAAATACTACTAACTCAATGCTTCTTCAATAAATATTCTCGTTACTGCTTCATTTATATATATACTTCGACAAATGTTATTTTCTAATCTCAAAACTATACAAATTTAGGTGGGAATCATGATGGCAGCAGAGTAAGTGGAAGGTACACTCACCTTCACCCAGGACCAAAGTGGAGTTACAAATGAAATATGGAACAATCAACCTGAGTAACCAACTGAATAGTAGCTGAACAGAAGTCTTATAACCAAGGATTCACAGAAAGCCACACTGAGACCGATAAGACGAACAAAGACCTGAGAAGAGTTGGCCCCACTCCCATGAGTGTGCAGGAGCTGAGAATCCAAAGGCAGATCTCAGCTGCAATAGCCCCCCCATTCCACACTTCCTGTTGCCCCACCCAGTGGAGCTCACACCTGGTGTAAGAGTCTGATGCCTAGGCCGTGGTGTAGAGGTCTGGGCCGACTCAGGGGTGTCAGTGACTGAGCTAGGTGGCTTTGGGGCAAGCACCATTCCTCCAACCATCCTGTAAACCTGAAAGTGTCTCCCCTTCCTGATTCTTGATAGCCTCACCCTGCCAAATCCAGGGTCTCCAGAAGGTGTAGCCAGAATCCAGAACAGACCGAGTTGAGTGGCTCTGAGGTGGGTTCATTCCCCCCACCTTTCCAAGAGCTTGACCAATGCCTCCCCATCATGGGTGGTCCACTAGCCCCACTGTCCAGATTCATGGCAGCCCCACCGTAGGAAGATCCATCTCTCTATGGGGTCCCCATAAAATTGGGGAAAGGCTGAGTAGTGGCTCTAGGGCAAGGGCTGTTTTTCCCTGGCACATGCAACCAGTGCAGACCCTTCCGTTCACGTGGCCAGATCTTAACCTGTTTTGCTTTGATAAACCCTGCTGACCTAAACCCGATGACTCCCTAATGCCCCATCACAAATGTCTGTGTGTACCCAGCAGGTGGCAGCCATATTTGGGTTACCCTGAGACTTTTGCTAAGGGGCCTCAGACCCAGCACCAAGTTTGAACCTGTATCAGTCCAGTGAACATCTCTCACCCTTAGCTGGTGATTTACTGATAGTCTGCCTCATGTTATTGAGTATTGCCATAGGCTTTTTCAGTGACGGAGCCAAATTGGCAGCTGGTGGGTAGAGGTAGGTCGCGGTGCCTTGGGCCTGTTGTTTACTTGTTCCTGCTCTAAGTGCAGGCGGAAGCTGGCCCTGGTTCACAGCTTTGTTCTTCCCGGGCACACATTGGGTCAGCAGAAGCAGCCACAACTGTGGATCATTTTGTGGCTCTGAACAGCTTGCCCAGGGCCAGTCACAGGCAACAACTCACATTGACCTGTACCGGGGTCCTTCCCAAAAGGCCCCAGAAAAAACACATCCAGGGGCCAATTTCAGACAATATCACAGCAGGATCCAATAAACTTCACAAGCAGCATATGCAAAGGCAAATCCCGGTAGGCAATAGAATCCACTGATGAGTGTTCCATTGCTTGCGGCCAGCATGTGCACCCCATGTCATACACTGCAGCCAGGACGGAGCCTCACAATCAGACAGCCTGAGGATCGACCCCACCCATGAAAGGCCAAAGGCAATCAAGACTTAGTTACAACAAGGCTCATGTAACACAAAAAGGGAATATTCCTGGACAACTCAGCTCAAGTGATATTGAAGACTGGGTCCCATAAGTCACCTACTACATAACGCCACCCTACCAAAACTGGGAGACACAGTGCATCTACTTAAAGCTCTCAGAAAACACACACACACACACACACACACACACACACACACACACACACACAGAGTCAAAATGGGGAGGCAAAGAAACATTTCCCAAATGAAAGAACAAGCTAAATCTCCAGAAAAAAGAGCTAAACAAAAGATAGGTAAGCAATTTACTAAATACAGACTTCCAAAAAATGATAATAAGGATGGTAAGAAACTTAATGAGCACCATAACAAAATTAAAAAGAACATAGTACCATAAATTTAAAAGTCTGATATGAAGAATGTAATATCTGAAATAAAAAAGTACACCAGAAAGGATAAACAATAGTTTACTCCTATATTGTTCTTATAGGTTACTCCTATTGTTTATCAATGATTTGGAAGGCAAGGTGGTGGATAACATCCATTCAGGGAAGCAAAAAGCAAACAATAATTTAAAAACATGAGGACATGAATAGAGGACTCGTGGGCATGGACCATGTGTGGGGACTGACTGTGAGAGTGGGGTGGGGGTCAGGACAGGGCAAAACAGCGGGGATAAGGGTGGGGCAACTATAACTAAACAACAACAATGACAAAAAAATGGAACCTAACCGTACCACACACACTAAAAAGAAAAAGTAAACTAACTTAGTAAAAAAAATAAAGCTATCACTGATGATAAAATAAAAATTATTCATTTTGTTTTCAGATAAGGAAAGTAAAATTGTATGTATGAATGTCCGTGAAAATATTTGGCTTTTATTTTCAAAAACATTAAAATGATCCAACCAAAAAACTGAATGACTTATAGGCATAGAACTGATTGAGAGGTTATTTGTCTACAACTCTTCTCGTACACAAACACAAACACACAGGAAAACGTGCAAATGGGTCCTCAAACTTTTTGCTACCGTTATTTACAACTGGCAATGGCACTGTTGCTCTTTACACTGTTATTTATATAATTAAACTTTTATTTCACACCTAAAACAAACAGACAAACAAACAAAAAGCACAAAGATAGTTTCAGGGACCTCTGAGACAACATGAAGCTTAGCAATACCCACATCATAGGGTACCAGAAGAGGAAGAGGGAGAGCCAGGTATCAGAACAAAACCTATTTGTAAAAATAATGACCAAAAAGTCCCCTAACCTGTGAAGGAAAAAGACACACATTGTCCAGGAAGCTTGGAGTCTCAAACAAGTTGAACATAGAGAAGCCCACACCATGACACATAATAATTAAAATGGCAAAGTTTAAAGACAAGGAAAGAATTATGAAAACAGCAAGAAAAAGAGAGTTATTAATCTACAAGGGAGTTACCATTAGATTTCAGCTGATTTCTCAAACAGAAGGATTTTAGACAAGAAGGATTGGTGTGAAATATTCAAAGTGATGAAAAGCAAGAAACTGCAACCAAGACTACTTTACCCAGCAAGGGTGTTATTTAACATTGAAGGAGAAATGAAGAGCTTACCACACAAGAAGAACCTAAAGGAGTTCATTATCAGTAAACTGGTATCACAAGAAAAGGTTAATTAAGTCTTCCACAAGAAGAGGAAGAAGAAAAATAAACAGGAACATAGTTATAAAAAATGACAAACTACATGTATATCGATAATTGCTCTAAATGTAAATGGCTTAAATATGCCAATAAAAAATAAGATAGCTGAATGGATAAGAAAAGATCCATATATATGCTGTCTACAAAAGATCCACCTCAGATCAAAAGATACACATGGCTTTAAAATACAGAGATGAAAAAGAATTTTGATGCAAATGAATTTTTTAAAAAAAACTGTTGGGGTAATAATACTTATAACAGACAAAATAGGCATTAAAACAAAGGCTATAGTCTGCCGCCATAGCAACCTGGGGGCGCCATGTCATGTGATCTCGGAAGCTAAAACAAAGGCTATAATGAGAGACAAAGAAAGATGCTGCATAATGATAAAGGGAGAAATCAAGTAAGAGCATATAACCCTTACAAACATTTATGCACCCAACATCGGAGCACCTAAATACGTAAAGCAAATCTTGATATAAAGGAAGAGATGGACAGCAATACAGATATAGTAAGGGACTTTAACATCCCATTGACATCAATGGGCAAATCTTCCAGACAGAAAATCAACAAAGAAACAGCAGCCTTAAATGATACATTAAATCAGATGGATTTGATCGATATCTTCAGAGTATTTCACCTCAAAGCAGCAGAATGTACATTCTTTTCAAGAATACTTGTAACATTGTCTAGGACAGCCCATCTGTAAGGACACAAAGCAAGTCTCAATACATTTTAAAAGATTGCAATGATATCAGGTAACCTCTCTGACCATAGCAATATGAAACTAGAAATTAATCACAAGAATGGAAAAACAAACAAAGGAATGGAGGCTCGTTAACACGTTACTAAACAGTGAGTGAGTTAACAGTGAGATCAAGGAAGGATCAAGGGATACCTTGAAGCAAATGAAACTGAGAACAAAACCACCCAAAATCTGTGGGACACATCAAAAGCAGTCCTAAAACAGAAATCCATAACATTACAGGCCTACGTCAGGAAACAAGAAAAATCGCAGATAAATAACCGAACGTTACACTTAGATGAATTAGAAAAAAGATTAACAAAGCCCAAAGTAAGAAGAGTGAAGGAAATCATAAAGACCAGAGCAGAAATAAGCAAAATGGAGTCTAAAAAAACAAAACAAAACATCAGTGAAACCAAGAGTAGGTCCTTAGACAAGATGAGCAGCATTGACAAACTATTCACCAGACTCAACAAGAAAGAATGAGAAAGAACCCAAATGAATAAAATCAGAAATAAAAGAAGTAACAACTGATACTGAAAAAGATACTGAATTTCTCTTTTCAAATACCTTGGCACAGGATACGCCCTAAAAATCATTACCACAGGCAGGGGGCTTCAGATTTTTCTCTCTGGTTGCAATGTCTCCTTTAACTCCCTAAGGCCATAGACACTTGATTTATATTAGAGTCAGAATCTTAGGAGACAAACTCATCCTCTGAGGAGTGTCCTGGTGCTTCTACTACAACATAAATAAAGTGACCATTTTCCCACCACGTGGGATCTTATGAATACTGAATTAAGTGTATACAAGGAAGTACAATGTGGTTAGAGAAAATTTTGTTGGATTATTTCTGGAATTCTCATGTTTTGCTTAGAGTAGGAGGTGAAATCCATGATTTGGAAAATTACATAAATTCCACACGCTCAGATGGTGCCGAACATGGTTTAATGCCATTTTCCAAAGGCTTTAGTTACTTTAAAGTGAACAGCACCTCTGTTTTCACAGTGCGATTTCCTTATTCGAGAATAAAATAGAACTTGCAGAGCAACAATAAAAAATGACATAAAATAGAAGCTTGTGCTTTGTTGAGTGGGGTAAGAGCCCACAGCAATATTTTAATTCAAGCAGAAAAGTGAAAGTTTCACATTATTGGCCAGACCCACTACTTCATGCTCAAAGAGACACATCTCTCCTGTGATGAATATATGCATAGCAAAGGAGCACCTCTCCCATGCCCTTAGCCTCAGAGAAAAAAAAAATAAGATAGTGAGAGAAAAAAAATTAAGTGAGACTTTAAACATATATGGGTTCTCCACAAAAAGACAGATAGATTTGGGAATGATAAATTCTACAAACCTCAAAATGATATTCATTTTAGTCACCAGTAAATAAAATCATAGTGGCTCGGATATGAGGGTCTTTTCATAGGTTTAACCTCAACAAGTTTCTGTTTTGGTTATATTATTAGGGATTGGGGCGGGATTTTTTAATCTGCAAATATTTATTTAATTTTTGAGTATTGACATGGAATTTTCTATCAGACTGGTGTAATTTCATTCAGAAGCATTAGAAAAGCTTCACTCACAGCTGGACTCCAGCTATAAATAACTATCTATGATGTAAAAAAAAAAGGAAGGAGAAAAAACTGTAATTAATCATTTGATATATGGAGCATTGCAGTTCAAATATTAGAATGAATTCATAGCATGAATTTCTCAAATATTGAAAAGTGTAAAGATAGTATAGGTTAGTAAAAATTTGGTGTATGTGTTTTTTGTACTGTACCTGCAGAATCATTGGTAAGACCAGTGTCATGAAAATTTTACCTATGCTTTTCTCTAGTAATTTTAGTTTCAAGTCTTACATTTATGTCTTTAATCCATCCTATCAGGGTGCTTAAATAAAAGTGTTAGTAAGCATATGGGGAAATTGAAGTTATTGATAATTTTTAATGTTACTGTTCCAAATTAAACTAGTCTCAGAACAGTAAGTGTGCCATTAATAGGTCTAAACAAATGTAGATAGCTGTGTCCACAACCATGGATTTAGGATATATTTTGGCTAAGTCCGGGTTTTGTATTTTTTTCTTTTAATTTCTGAACTTATATTTTATCCCCAATTTTGGAATCTGTGCAATTTAGGTAGAATGAACACTAATTAATAATTAATAAATATTTTGTGTCTGCATTTGTATTTATATATATTTAAATATATACCCTCATTAAGTTATGGAATTTCAACATATATTAATGTGGGTATAGAAATATAGAGCAGTAAGAGAATGAATAGTTTGGAAAAAGATTGTAAAGTGCAAAATAGAAGTGACATAAGCAAAACAATGAAGATAAGAGAATAGAGGACAGGCAGGAAATATAAAATTGCTATTCATTTAAAAATTCTAAGCATGGGAATTAGGTTTTTATCACATATAATTCAAACATGTGGTTACAAGGGTTATAATGACAATAAAAGTATTTAAAATTTTGCCATCTTCCTCATTTTTCATGTTACGATTTATTTTCCAATTGAGGTGTTACTGACACCTCAATTCTTTTATTTTATTCTTCAAACTCAAATATTTTCTATGATCTTTGAGTTGTTGTTGTCACTAATAATTCATTTCTAATGTAAGCAGTTCTGCCATTGTTTTCTCAGAAATTTTCAAATATTTTTGTCTTTAATTTCCATCTTTTACCTATTTAGCGCCTTATCCACTTATGCTCTTCATAATTGCTTACCGGAGAATGTGAGTCTACAATTATTTGTCATGTAAATTAGTATTAAGTGATAAGCTCAAATAGCCTCCAACTGCTTTCAGTAGTTCTTATCACACTGTCTTATTTTTAACAACCCGACAATAGGTTGAAAATAATCTCCTTAGTGTTAGAGCAGCTCTTGGTCTCCACAGAGATCGGGTTTCTCTGCCAGAACTGACAGTTCACCTATTTTAATCTCATCCTTCTCTGCCACCCTTGAGTGAGCGTCCATTCTACCAGTTTAATGAAATAACCATTTTTATCCTCTTTTAACCTGTGAGGAAACAGGACCTTCGAGAGTCTCCGAGCTGGTCACAGAGCCACTGCATCCGTAAGACCAGCACGTAAACCCAGGGGAGCCAACCACACAACTTTGCAATAACCACATTATTAATAAAGACAATAAATCAAAAAAAGATACACTTTATAGAGTTCTGTTTTGAGGCAGGGAATGAGGAAACATGTGCCCCCCAAAACAAAAAGAAACACAAAATAAGCACATCTAAGACAGGCAGCAGTGAGGACCATCTTTCAGTACAGTAACTTAGACATTCTGAACAAAATATGGCAAGCAAATAATTCAGCCAAGTGTAAAAAAATAGAAAAAGAATGTGTTACTAAAAGCAAAAAGAAAACTGAGAGCTAAACAATAAAGTCCACAGGCAAATAGCACATTTACCCTGCTGAAGGGATAAATAGTAACAAGGAGAAATAAATTTCTAGGTGATTGGTTTCTGTTGTAGTTTTCTTGTAAATTTCAATTTTTGAGATAAGCAGAATATGTGGAAAGGTGCAAAAAATAAATACTTTCCAATTGTTAACATTTTGGTTTATTTCATTTGTAA
>PVKM010025573.1:0-19871 GCA_004027735.1 Carollia perspicillata | reverse complement strand
CCCCTGCCCCCAGCAACCCCACTCCCTCAGGCAGTCTCCCCACATTGTTCATGTCTGTGGGTCCTGTGTGGGTCCTTGGGCTACTCCATTTCCTACACTGTACTTTACATCCCTATGACTGTTCTGCAACTACCTTTTTGTACTTCTTAATCCCCTCATCCGCTCACCCATTGCCCATACCACCCTTCTGTCTTCTTTTTCTTGAAGAAGTCCTTTAACATTTCATATGATAATGGTTTGGTGATGATGAACTTACTTAGTTTTTTCTTGTCTGGGAAGCTCTTTATCAGTCCTTTGATTCTAAGTATCTTTGCTGAGTAGAGCAGTGTTGACTGTAGGTCTCTGCTTGTCATGACTTTGAATATTTCTTGCCATTCCGTTCCAGCCTGCAAAGGTTCTTTTGAGAAATAAGCTGACAGTCTTATGGGAACTCCCCTATAGGTAACTAACTAGTTTTCTCTTGCTTTTAAGACTCTATCTTTAACCTTTGGCATTTTAATGATGATGTGTCTTGGAGTGGGCCTCTTTATGTCCATCTTGTTTGGGACTTTCTGTTATTCCTGGACTTGTATGTCTATTTCCTTCACCAAATTATGGAAGTTATCTTTGTGTTCTCAAATAGATTTCCACTTCCTGCTCCTTCTTTTCTTCTTCAGGCACCCAATGATGTGAATGTTGCAGTGTTTGAAGTTGTCCCATAGGCTGCTTATACTATCCACATTGTTTTGGATTTTGTTTTAAAAATTGTTCTTACTGTTGTTCAATTACAGTTGTCTCCTTTTTCCCCATTATTCTCCCCTGCCCTGCCTACCATCCCCACACATTTAATTTTTGCCCCGCATTGTCCTTGTCCATTGATCCTTTATCCATGTTCCTAGACTTGACCCCTCCCCTTCTTTCCCCCATTATTCCCCTCCTCCCTCCCCTCTGGTCACTGTCAGTTTGTTCTTTATTTCCATGTCTCTGGTTCTATTTTGTCTGCTTGCTTGTTTTATTGATTGGGTTCCACTTAGAGGTGAGAACATACGATATTTGTCTTTCACCACTTGGCCCATTTCACTCAGCGTAATGCTTTCCAGTTCCATCCATGCTGTCGAGAATGGTAGGAGCTCCTTCTTTCTTTCTGCTGTGTAGTGTTCCATTGTGTAAATGTACCACAGTTTTTTGATCCATTTATTTACTGATGGGCACCTAGGTTGCTTCCAGCACTTGGCTGTTGTAAATTGTGCTGCTGTGAACATTGGGGTGCACAGGTTCTTTTGAATTGATGTTTCAAGATTCTTAGGGTATAATCCCAGACTTGAATTGCCAGATCAAAAGGCAGTTCCATTTTTAGTTTTCTGAGGACATTCCATACTGTTTTCCACATGGCTGCACCAGTCTGCAATCCCACCAACAGTGTGTTGGGTTCCCTGTTCTCCACAACTTCGCCAGCACTTGTTATTTGTTGATTTGTTTCTGATGGCCATTCTGACCTGTGTGAAGTGGTATCTCGTTGTGATTTTAATTTGCATCTCTTTGATGGATTCTTTTTTCTTTTTGTTATTCTGATTTTTTTTTTTTTTGCTTCCTTATGTTCCAAATCATTGATTTGATTCTTGGCTTCATCCACTCTACTGTTATTTTTCTGTAAATTGTTCTTTATTTGAATTAGTATATCCTTCGTTTCTGACTGGATATTCTTTATGCTGCTGAGGTCCTCACTAAGTTCCTTGAGCATCCTTATAACCAGTGTTTTGAACTCTGCATCTGATAGACTGCTTATCTCCATTTTGTTTAGTTCTTTCTCTGGAGTTTTGATCTGTTCTTTCATTTGGGCCATGTTTCTTTGTCTCCTTGTTTGGACAGCTTCTGTGTGTTTGTTTCTCTACAGTAAGTAGAGCTGTTATGACACCCTGTCTTAGTAGTGTGGCCTGATGTAGTAGGTGTCCTCTAGGGGCCAGTGGCACAGCCCTCCCTATCACCCAAGCTGGGTACCCGAGGTGCTCCCTTTGTGTGGGCTGAGTACACCCTCCTCTTGCAGTTGAGCCTTGATTGCAGGGATTTTCCCAGGCCAGTGAGATGCAAGGACTGGCTGTGACCACTGACCACAAACCACTGCCCCCCTGTGGAGCATCAGCTCTGCAGGGGTAGGGTGTTGGTGCTCTCATGTGGTCTGTAGCTGTCCACTGGGCACGCAGGCTTTGGGGTTTCCTGGGTGGTGCAGGCCATGGTCAGCCCCGACCTGTGCTCTTCCTGGGGTGACTCCACCTGAGCTATAAAGCAATCTGTGAGGTTGCTAGTTGTACTGGGCTTGGAGATTCCCTGGTGAAGCCAAGCTGTGAATATAGGCTGGCTGCTAGTGCTGGGCCTGGAGCCACTCAGCAGGAAGTACAGGGGCTGGGGGCTTACTGAGGCTGGCTGTTGCTTGTTTGAGAGAATTTAGGAAGTTGTGAAGCATGAGCCAAAAACGGCCACTCATATGGAAAAGTCACTGTTAACAGCATGAGTGGGCTCCACCAGCTGGGTGGGATGGAGTCTCAGGGGTTCTCCAGGGAAGGGCAAACAGTGTAGCCAGGATGATGGAGTCTCAGATATGGCAGTTGCCTGCCGGCCCTGTGGCTCTGTTGTGGGAGGGTTCATGAAAGGGACAGTGGCCTCTGCCCACCTTTCTGTCTGGGAAAAATCTGTCCCCCCGCTTTCGCCTTGATGCCAGACACTTCAGTTCCTCCTTGTATGCCACTGGTGCCTTTCAAGCTGCTACCCTCAGAGTGAATCTAAGTCCATGTGTGGGCTCTTTAAGAGTGACTTGGGACTCCAGATGTTTTCCACCAATTGAATCCCTGCTGGATTTTACAGCCAGAAGTTTTGAGGACTTATCTTCTGGCACTGGAACCCTGGGCTGGGGAGCCTGGCGTGGGGCTGGGACTCCTTGCTCCTAAGATATCCCTCCCAAATTTGTATCCACCACACATAGATGTGGGGCCAGCCCATTCCATGTCTCTGCCCCTCCTACTAGTCTAGATTGAGGTGGTTTCTTTAATTCCACAGTTGTCAGACTTTCTATTCACCTTGATTTCTTACATTTCTGAGTGATGGTTGTTCTATAGTTTAGTTATAATTTTGAGGTGGTCGTGTGAGGAGGCAAACCATGTTTACATATGCCGCCATATTTTTTAGTGTATTTTATTGATTATGCTGTTACAGTCGTCCCAGTTTTTCTCCCCTTTCTCTCCCTTCTGCCCTCACCCCCCACAGGCATTCCCCCCACTTAGTTCAGGTCCATGGGTCGTACACATGAGTTCTTCAACTTCTCCATTTCATATACTATTCTTAACCTCCCCCTATTTTGTACCTACCAATTATGCTTCTTATTCCCTGTGCCTTTTCCCCTATTCTCCCCCTCTCCCCTCTGATAATTTTCCATGTGATGTCCATTTCTGTGATTATGTTCCTCTTCTAGTTGTTTGCTTAGTTCATTTTGGTTTTGATTTTTAGGTTCAGTTGTTGATAGTTGTGAGTTTGTTGTCATTTTACTGTTCATAGTTTTGATCTTCTTTTCTAAGATAAGTCACTCTGACATTTCATATAAGGGCTTGGTGATGATGAACTCCTTGAACTTGACCTTATCTGAGAAGTGCTTTATCAGCCCTTCCATTCTAAATGAAAACTTTGCTGGACAGAGTAATCTTGGATATAGGTCCTTGCCTTTCATGACTTTGAATACTTCTTTCCAGCCCTTTCTTGCCTGCAAGATTTCTTTTGAGAAATTAGCTGATAGTCTTATGTTACAGCCTTTGATTTGAAGTCTATTTTGTTTGATATATATTGTTACCCCAGGTTTTTTGTTGTTGTTGTTGTTGTTGTTTGGTTTCTGTTTGCATGGAATATCTTTTACCATCTCTTCACTTTCAGTTTGTGTGTATCTTTTGTTCTCAGGTAGGCCTCTTGTTGACAGCGTGTATATGGGTCTTGTTTTCTTATTCATTCAGCTACCCTCTGTATTTTGACTAGAGCATTTAATCCATTTACATTTAAAGTTATTGATATTTATTGCCATTTGATTCTTTATACCTATATTCCTTTCTCTCTCTATTTTTCCCCTTCTTTTTCTTAAAGAAGGGCCTTTAACATTTCTTACAATACTGGTTTGGTGGTAATGAACTCCTCTAGCTTTTTTTGTGTCTCTGGGAAACTTGCTATTTTGCCTTCTATTTTAAATGATAGCCTTGCTGGATAGAGCAGTGTTGGTGTTAGGTCCTTGGTTTTTCATCACTTTGAATATTTTATGCCAGTCCTTCTGTCTTAAACTGTTTCTGTTGAGAAATCAGCTGACAGTTTTATGGGAGCTCCCTTGTAAGTAACTACCTTTCTCTTGTTGCTCTTAAGACACTCTCTTTATCTTTAACCTTGAGCATTTTAATTATGACGTGTCTTGGTGTGGTCCTTTTTGGACTCATCTTGTTTGGGACTCTCTGTGCTTCCTGGACTTGTATGTCTTTTTCTATCACAGGTTAGGGAAGTTTTCAGCCATTATTACTTCAAACAGTTTCTAATCCCTTTCTCTCTCTCTCCCCTCCTCCTCCCAGTACCTCTATGATGTAGATGTTTTTATGTTTGAGGTTGTCCCAGAGGTCCCTTAGACTTTCCTCATTTTAAAAAAATTCTTTTTTTCTTTTTTTGTCTCCTGCTTGGGTGTTTTCTGTTACCTTGTTTTCTAAATCTCTGATTTGATTTTCTGCTTCATTAGCCTGCTGTTGATTACTTCTAGTGTATTCTTCATTTTCGATATTATGTTTTTCATTTCTGTTTATTTTAATGCTTTCTGTGTCCTTTTTAATGCTTACTATCTTTTAGTTTAAGTTCTCACTGAGATCATCAATCTTCCCCTAAGGTCCTTGAGCATCTTTATAACCACTGTTTTAAACTCTGCATCTGGTGTCTTGGTTGGTTCAATTTATTTAATTCTTTTCCTGGGAATTTTTCTTGTCTTTCATTTGGGACATGTTTCTTGGTCTCCCCATTTTGTTGGCCTTTTTGTGTTTGACTCTGTGCATTAGGTAAATCTGCTGTGACTTTCAAACTTGCTATGATGGCTTCAGGATGTAGTTTTCTTTGTGGGTACAGGGGAGTAGTCTTCCAGATCACCTGAGCTAGGTGCTCCAGGAATGTGTCTGGTATGGATTATGTGTGCTCAGCTATTACAGTTGAGTCTTGAATCCTGTTGGCATGCTCATGAGTGGAGTTAACCCTCAGGTTGGCTATCAAGACAGACCTTGATCACAGTGTATAATTGCTATGCAGGAACCGTACCCCAAGGTGGAGTTGTTCGTGGCAGGGTCTGGTGCCTGCTGGAATTCTCTGGATGTGCTACTGCTTGTGTGGCTAGTTGGGTTGAGCTCTGGTGTGGTCAGATGCCCAACACTGGTTGCGTTGGTTCTGGGTCTATATGGGTGAGGTTCTGGTGCAAGTAGATGTCAGACACTGTTTGTAACCAGCCTTAGGCTGCCTGCGTGGGGCTACCATGTTATTCACTCTCTGTGGCTGCCTTACAAAGACTGTGTGTGTGTATGGGGAGGGGCCAAGCTGTGTACAAGATTCAGCTTCTTCTAGCTCCAAGCCAGGAGCAGATCAATAAAAGGTCCAAGGCACCCTGAGGTCTACCTCTACCTGTTGACTACTTTGCCCACCCCTGAAGTTACCTGGTCTTTCTCCAGAGCCTCCTAAAGAAAGACTGTAGAGTGGGTCCAGGTTGGCCAAAGCCAGAGACCCTTCTGTAAGGCATGAGCTTGGAAGAGCAAGGCAACCAAGGTCAGGAGGACTCAAGCTAGTGTGTCTGCTGCTTAGGGGAAGCACAGTTAGGCACTGCATAAGGGGGAAAAGGGCCCCTACTCCATAGCCATACCTTAGTCTCTGCCAGACTCCAACCCTCGTTCCCCCAGGAGGAATGCACTGCAGTTTCAGGTTGGGTGCAGCCAGCCAGCCAGCTCTACTTCAGGAGCAAGCCACCTGTACTCAGGACAACAGATCAAAAAGGTCTCCCATTGTGGGTGGTGCCACCAGGTCCGCAGTGGGGGATGCTTAGGTTGCTTTCTATCTTGGCTATTGTAAATAATGCTGCAGTGAACACAGGGGTACATATATCTTTTCAAATTAGTGTTTTGGATTTCTTTGGATAAACACCTAGAAATGGAATTGCTGAATTATGTGGTAGTTCCAGTTTTATTTTTTTGAGGAAACTCCAAACTGGTTTCCATAGTGGTGGAACCAATTTACAATCCCACCAACAGTTCACAAGGTTTCTTTCCCTTTTCTCTTCCTCCTCAACAACACTTATTGTTTGTTGATATATTGATAGCCATTTTGACAAGTGTGAATTGATATTGTGGATTTGATTTGCATTTCTCTGATGATTAGTGATACTAAGCACCTTTTGATATGTCTGTTGGCCTTTTGTGTGTCTTCTTTGGAGAAATGTCTGTTTAGGCCCTCTGCCCATTTTTCACTTAGATTGTTTCATGTTTTTAATCCTCACCTGAGGGTATGTTTTAATAGATTTGTGTATGTGTGTGTATGTGTATATGTGTGTGAGAGTGAAAGAGAGAGAGATAGAGAGAGATCTATTGGTTGCCTCTCGTGTGTGCCCTGAACTGGAACTGAACCCACATCCTAGGTATGTGCCCTGACCAGGGATAGAACCTATAACCTTCAGGTGTACAGGATGACACTCCAACCAACTGAGCCACCCAGCCAGTCTATTTTTGGTTTTAAGTTATATGAATTCTTTATATATTTTGGATATTAACCCCTCTGGCCTGTAAAGTTCTTGTTGAAAAATCAGCTGATGGTCTTATGGGAGCTCCCTTGTACATAACTAACTGCTTTTCTCTTGTTACTTTTATGATTCTTTCTTTGTCTTTAACCTTTGGCGTTTGAATGTAACCTTCTATGGCCCTCTTTGGGTTCATCATGTTTGGGACTCTCTGTGCTTCCTGGATATGTATGTCTGTTTCTTTCACCAGGTTAGGGAAGCTTTTAGTCATTATTTTGTTAAATATTTTTTTAACCATTGGTCTCTCTCTCTTGTCCTTCTGGTACCCCTATGACATGAATGTTGGTGTGCTTGATGTTATCCCAGAGGTTCCTTAAAGTATCCTCATTTTTTTCTTTTTGCTGTTCCAATTGGGTGTTTTATACTACCATATCTTCCAGATCACTGATTTGACCCTTGGCTTCATCTAATAGAAGTTGATTCCCTCCAATATATTCTTCACTTCAGTTATTGATTATATTCATGTCTGAATGTCTTTTTAAATGATTTCTATGCTTTTATTGAGGTTCTTACTGAGTTCACCTACTTTTCCCCTAAGTTTACTGAGCATACTTATTATCAGTATTTAGACTCTATATTTGGTAGCTTGCTTGCCTCCATGTTTTTTAGTTCTTTTTCTGGAGTTTTGTCCTGTTCTTTCATTGGTACTTGTTTTTTTGTCTCCTCATTTGGCTGACTCCCTGTGTTTGTTCCAGGTATTAGGTAGAGCTGTTATGTCTCTTAATCTTGCCAGAGTGGCTTGATATAGTAGGTGTCCCTGTGGCCCAGTCTCCCTGTTCACCTGGGTTGGGTGCTCCAGGAGAGTCCCATTTGTGGGTTATAATTGAACTTTCCTGTTGTAGTCAAGCCTTGATCACTGTTGTCATATCAGTGGGTAGGACTGACCCTCAGGCTGGCTGTCTTTGAGTGCTCACTATGACTATAGCAGATAAGAGCTCTTGTCTAGCCCTGTTGTGCAGGGCCAGAGCTCTTGGAACAGCGTTGCATTAGTGGGGCTCTGGTACCCGTCGAGTCTGCTCTTGAGCATTGTTGTTTGTGAAGCTGGTTTAGTGGTGTTCTGGTGTGGTCTGAAGATGGCCACAGGGTGTGCTGGTTCTGGAGCCTCTTGGGAGGGGCTCCAATTCAGGCTAAAGTCAGCCACCATTTCTGCCTGGCTTGGTAGTGGGAGCTACAAAGTGCTCTTTGGTTGGTTGCCTCTTGTGCTGGGCTTGGAGGCGCTTGGGAGAGAGGTTTGCTGTGAACTGAGGTTGGCTGCTACTAGTGTTGGACTTGGGACCCTTTGGTGGACACAACAGTGTGATCTGAGGCCTCCCACCACTTGTTCTGGTTTTGTGGCCACTTAGTTGAAGCTGAATTTCAAGCCGACACTGGCTGAAGCTTATGCCAGGCTTGGGGCCACCCGATGGGAGTTACAATGCACCTTGAGACTCGTGCAGCTTGGGCTGGGCTTGGGACTGCCTATCAAGTTGTATGGGGCATGCTGATGCCAACTGCTGCTTGTTTGAGGTCTGTGGTCCTTTCAGAGAGTTTTGGAAAGTCTGCAGTGTGAGCAGAGGCATGCCGCTTGGGTGGAAAGCTGCAGAGTGGCTCAGACTGGACACTTGAATGGGGTGGGGCAGGGTCTCAGGGAGTCCCTGGAGCAGGGTGAACAGTGTTAGCCAGGTCAGTAGGAGCTCAGATTTGGCACGTGCCTGCACCTGCTGGCTGGGCAGGGGAGGGCTCAACAAAGGAGCAAGGAAACCTGTCAGGGCTTCTGTACTGAAGAGATCTGCCCTGCCCCTTGCCCCCCAGCCCTCACCCTGAAGCTAAATACTTGCCTCTTTGCAAGTGTTTGCTGCTTTTCAAGCTGCTGCCCCTGTGCTGGGGCCTAGAGTGAATCAGTTTCTGAATGTGTTCATGTTCTTGAGCCCCTCAAGAGGAGTGCCTGACACTCCAGTAGGCCTCCATCATCTCATTTGAATGCAGTCCCTGCTGCATTTCACAGCCAGATGTTATGCGGATTCCTATTCCCAGCACTAGTGTCCTGGACTGGGATCCTCAGGGGGGACCTCCACAACCAAGATACCCCTCCTGATTCTTAACTGCCATACCGTGGATGTGGGACCTGCTCATTCCTTCATAACAGTCTTATTGTGGGTTCCTCCTTGTGGCCTTATTATAGCTAGTTCGACTAGTCTTCAGATAGTTTTCAGTGACAGCTGTTCTATCATTTAATTGTAATGTGGATGTGGCCATAGTAGCAGATGAGCACAGTGTTTACTCCACCATCTTGAACCGGAGTCCTTCACGACCTTACTTTAAAACTGTGTTCAGAGGCACTGCTTTTACAAGTACAGTTGTTATTTAGTGACCCCAGACATGAAAGGTGTAAGTATGGTGAATAATTTATGTATAGCATAATGTAACTTTAAAATGAATTTCTGATGAGGTTTTAGAAATAAGAATCTTATATCCTTAACTATGTTTCATAGATTTGTTGATCATAAAGGTACAACATCTGGCTTTATGGAGAATTTCACTTTTTACTTGGTTTTATTGTTTTATAAAAGTGGCCGCTGTAGTCTGCAGCGCTGCCAGATTCAGAAGAATCTGTGCTGTGGCTGCGAGCGGCATGGTCAGGTTTCAAGCAGCAGCGGACTGTAGCAGTGTGGGAGGTATCACCACAGGAGGTTCGCGTTGAGTTTTATTTTTGCTTTTTCATCATACCAGACTAGTAAAAGACAATTGAAACTGATCTTGAGGGGAAAATATTATGGGCCAGATCATCCTATTATATAACCTTACCTCATAGAAGTTATTTCTCAACCTCTCAAGTTTTTAATGCTTGTGTAGGTCTACTCTGTGTGTTCTCCACATGTTAATTATTTGGACCTTTTGAGGGGGCCAGTTTATTTGGACTTTCTTTAAAAAGTGTTTTTTTATAAAGAATTTCTAGCTCTTAGTTTCTTTCTGTGACTTTATCTTATATATCTTTTCAAGGAGTTAGAGATTAATTAGAGTTTCCATTAAAATTGAAATAAAATTATAAAGAGCTTGCATTTCTACAACAAATTTAGCTTTTCAATAGCACTTTCTTATTTATCTAATTTTTAGGCCCATTCTTTAAATTGATTAATTTCATTCCAGAAGATTTAGCTTATTATAGTTCTAATGTCAGAATGAATTAGTTTTTTACTTTTACTCCCTCTGGTTCTGGATGGAAAGCCCGTAATGGTCTTCAGGCATATAAAAGGGACATGTTACAGGAGGTGATGGGAAGGTATTTTTTGTTATTCTTGGGCATGAGATAAGGCAGACGGGGAGTTTCGGTAGAAGAGATAGGAGGACTTTAGGCCAAGATGGAGGTGTAGGTAGGCATACTGTGCCTCCTTGCAGAACCAAAAGAAGGATAGCAACAATTTAAAAACAAAAACCAAACAGAACTGACAGAAAATTGAACTGTATGGAAGTCCGACTACCAAGGAGTTAAAGAAGAAACACTTACCCAGACCGGTACGAGGGGCAGAGATGGACAGTCTGGTGGAGAGGACTCACAGCAAGGCAGTGTCTGGCGGAGCGGGTGGTCCCACATTCGTGTGCAGATAAACTGGGAGGAACAACTAGGGAGCAGGACAGACCACGCAAACCAGGGCTCCAGCATGGGGAAATAAAGCCTCAAAACTCTTGACTGAAAACACGTGTGGGGATTGAGGCAGCAGTGGAGAAACTCCCAGCCTCAAAGGAGAGTTTGTTGGAGAGACCCACAGGGTCGTAGAACATATACAAGCCCACCCACCTGGGAATCAGCATCAGAAGGGCCCACTTTGCTTGTAGGAAGCAGGGAAGTGACTGAAACTCGGCAGAGAGTGGAGCAAGCAGCACTGTTCCCTCTTGGACCCCTCCCCCATGTACACCATCACAGTGCAGCCATATGAGTTACCCTGCTCTGGTGAACACCTGAGGCTCTGCCTCTCACTACGTAAGAGGAGTGCTGAGACAAAAAAATAAAAAGGCACAAGTGAAAGAACAGATCAAAGCTCCAGAAAAAATACAACTAAGCGATGAAGAAATAGGTAACCTGTCAGATGCACAGTTCAAAACACTGGTGATCAGGATGCTCACAGAACTGGTTGAACTTGGTCACAAAATGGAGGAACAAATGAAGGCTACCCAAAGTAAAATAAAGCAAAATATATGGGGAACCAACAGTGACAGGAAGGAAACTGGGACTCAAATCAATGGTTTGGAGCAGAAGGGAAAAAGAAACATTCAGCCAGAACAGAATGAAGAAATAAGAATTAAAAAAAAATGAGGAGAGGCTTAGGAACCTCCAGGACATCTTTAAATGTTCCAACATCCAAATCAAAGGGGTGCCAGAAGGAGAAGAGGAAGAGCAAGAAATCGAAAACTTATTTGAAAAAATAATGAAAGAGAACTTCTCTAATTTGGGAAAGGAAATAGACTTTCAGGAAGTTCAGGAAGCTCAGAGAGTCCCAAAGAAGTTGGACCCAAGGAGGAGCACACCAAGGCACATCATAATTACATTACCAAAGATTAAAGATGAGAGAATCTTAAAAGCAGCAAGAGAAGAAGAGAGAGTTACCTACAAAGGAGTTCCCATAAGGCTATCAGCTGATTTCTCAAAAGAAACCTTGCAGGCAAGAAGGGGCTGGAAAGAAGTATTCGAAGTCATGGAAGGCAAGTACCTACAACCAAGATTACTCTATCCAGCAAAGCTTTCATTTAGAATGGAAGGGCAGATAAAGCGCTTCCCAGATAAGGTTAAGTTAAAGGAGTTCATCATCACCAAGCCCTTACATGAAATGTTAGAGGGATTTATCTAAGAAAAAGAAGATAAAAAATATGAATAGTAAAATAACAACAAACTCACAGTTATTAACAACTGAACCTAAAACAAAAACAAAAATGAACTGAGCAAACAACTAGAAGAGGAACATGATCACAGAAACGGAGATCACATGGAGGGGGATTGGGGGGAGTAGAGGGAGGAAAAAGTACAGAGAATAAGTAGCATAAATGGTAGGTAGAATATAGACAGGGGTGGTTAAGAATAGTGTAGGAAGTGAAGCCAAAAACCTTATATGTACAACACATGAACATGAACTAAAGGGGGGGATGTGAGTGGGAGGGGCTATGCATAGCAGAGGGGAGTAAAGGGGGGGAATGGGATAATTGTAATAGCATAATCAATAAAACATCTTAAAAAATAATTAATTAATTAATTAAAAAAGAAAAGATAGATAAGATAAAAGGTACCTGGAGACCATTCCTCAGACAGTAAAATGGATTTTTGAAAAACTATAGAATTTCTGGAGATTTGAATGTGAAGATTTTAAATATTATTTTTTGGTGTAATTATCAGCACAGTAAGGGAATGGACAAGAGATGTGTTGCATGTGTATGGGTTTGTCCCTGGACTATATCTTCTCCCTGGGGCTGGTTTTGTAGCCACGTGACTTTCAGTTGGACAAGCCTCACTCTTAAGGTGGCTTTGTGCTCAGTTTAATGATTTGCTGTTATTGGCTTGAAATTCTTAAGTTTTGAACAGGGGCAGATGTGCAGGAATTTATGAGCTGTGATAGAAGCAGCCAAATAACATAAGCTACAAACCCTATATCGTTTTCATTATGTCCATTAAAGAATCATTGGAAGAACATTTAATGTTTGAAAAGACTGGAGGGACAGATCATGTGTTAAGAAAAATGAAGTTTCTTTAGCAACCACCTTTCGATACAGGCACCTCGGAGAAATTTACAGAAGTCATTACAGTTGTGTATGAAGGGGCAGGGTTGTTTGCAGGGGAATGTCAGGGTTGCAGTCTTCTTTCCATAACGGGATAACTTGGTAGAGAGCGAGTGGTTCTTGAGATATTATTATTTTAAAATGACTCAACTTGGCACAGAGTAAAACATTCAGCTTTTCTGTTTTTCGAAAACTGCTATATTATTTTTAAAATTCTTTTTAGTTCTGATACTGGTTTTAAATGTTGCTATTCTTAAATCACACTGAGGGGAATAGTGTAGAAGGTTTTTTTTTTAAAGCTAGCCCTGGTCTGTGCGGCTCAGTTGGTTGGAGCATCATCTTGGAACCTACAGGCTGCGGGTTTGGTTTCCGGTCAGGACACGTGCCTAGGTTGTGGGTTCAGTCCAGGTCTGGGCCTGTATGATCCCTAGTCCAGGAGTGGATGGGAGGCAACCGATCGATGCTTCTCTCTCACACCAGTGTTCCTCTCTCTCCCTGTATCCGTTCCTCTCTCACTTGCCTTCTTTCTAAAAGCGGTGAAAACATGTCCTCAGGTGAGGATGAAAAAAATTATTTTAAGCTGTTTTGTTAGGTCATAGCCCTTTCTGAAAAACTTTAATGTAATTTAAATGTTGGGGTTTTATTTCAAGCTTTATGTCATTCTTATAATGTTTGCTGTCAGTGGGGCTTTCTGCAGACATGTGTGAGTGTGTGCAATAAAATGCAGTATATGCACATCTGTATACATTCAGACATCTAAATGCCCCTCTGTGTTAGGCACCTGTGCTTCTTCCTGCAGAGCAGGTACAGGGTGATAGACACAGCCCTGACTTAAGGAGCTCACAGTCCAGTAGGAGAGACAGGGACACCTAGACAGGTAAATAGGAAATTGTGGTCAAGTATATACGACATATAAAAATACATCGAGCATGCTGTGAGAGCACGGAAGTGGAGTCCCTGTCCTGGACCTAGAGATCAGGGAAGACTTCCAAGAAGGATGCTGATCTGCGTGTTAAAGGAAACAGGAGTTGGCCGGAGAAGGACAGGAGAGTCATTACAGATAGGAAGTAGCACTGTGAAAAGGCGTATATATAAAAGAACATTCATTTCTGTATGTGACAAATACTTACTGAGCACCTACTCTGTGTCAGGCATGTGTAGTACCTGCTTTGGGGACATACTGGAGAGTAAAGCTGACACACTTCCTGCTCTATTGGAGTTTAGAGTTCGTGTGGAGAAGGAGATGAACGAAATAATCACAAGTAATTGTAAAAACTGTAATTGTGTTAAAAGCAGTGAAGGAGAGGTCCAAGGGGCTGTGAGAACATCTAATAGAGTTGGAGTTGGGGCAGGGTCCCCTGAGGAAGTAGCAGGAGACCTGGTAGCTGAAGATGGGCTTATATTGGAATGTCTCACACAGTTGCAGGGAGCTCACTTTTACTGCTCTTACAAAGCGTAGTTTCTCGGGTGCCTGTGGAGGTCTTCAGGGAGTACAGCGTGGCGGGAGTGTGTGGGGTATGTGTGGGGGAATGGAAGGACCAGAGCCATGGACGGCCTTGCATACCATGCTAGGAAATTGGGTTTTGTCTTGAAGATGATGGATGTTGTGAACCTTTGAAGGATTTGGAGCCTCGCCGAGCGAAGCACAGTCAAACTTGTAATTTAGAAAGGTCGTCGTGAGAAAGGTTGCCGTGGAAGACACTTGGAGAAGGCAAGACCATGTTAATGTCTACTTTTTTTTTTGCCAAGTAATATATGATAGGTTCTGTACTTTTAATCAATATTTTAGTTCCTTTATTTTTGCCACGTCAGTGACCATTCTTCTAAGGCTTTTTATTGTGTGTGATATACATGTGGTGAGAACCCTGGTTTTTAGCATTAGTAATGTGCGTGATTTCTAAAGATTTCTGGTGGTCTTACAAGAACGGGAGTTGGAAGAAATATATCACATATTTTAAAGTGCTATGTTACAGTTCCAGAAATGATATTGACTAATGTTTCCAGGAAGGGAAAAAAAAAACAACTAAAAGAATCCTAGATTATGCTTCTATTTGCGTTTTTATTGACAAGCTTGCTGATTTTAAAAGTAAGATGCTCTGCTTCAATAAATGGTAATAAAATTAATATTTTCGTAAGTGTGATTTGTCATCTAAAAATGCAGTGCTGGACTGGCTGACTCTGACCTTTCTGGCTGTTGTAATGGCTCTGTGTTGGCTTTTCAACTGGTGGTCAGTCACACTTCTGCTTTCTTGCGCTGACGTGTGAAATGAAGGCAGTGGCTCTCAACAGTGGGTGGTTTTGCTGCCTGCGGAACACTTGACAATGTCTGGAGGAATTTTTGTTGTCACAACTGGAGGGTTGCTACTCACAACTAATGAATAAAGTCCAGGAACGCTGCCACACTTCCTGGAATGCAAAAGACAGCCCTCCACGGCAAGAATTACTCAGCACAGACTTTGGGGAAGGGATAGATTGTGGTGGTAGTTCATGGGTGTATACTTATCTCCTACCTCATTAAGTTGTAGAAAGTAAATATGTGCAGCTTTTGTATGTCATTGATAAGGTCGAGAAACCCTAAATTAAGGCAAGACTGATCAGACCTGCTTTGGTTAAAATATAATCCTTGAGTAGACATGACATTCCATGTCTACTGTTGTCTTAGTCCCTGGGCTGCTGTGAAACATGTACCATAGACTGGGTGGTTTAAACAGCCATTTCTCTTGGTTCTGGAAGCTAGACGTCCAAGATCAGGGTGCCAGCAGAGTCACGTTGTGGTCAAAGCCCTTTTCCTGGTTTACGGATGGCTGCTTTCTTGCTGTATTCTCACATGGTGGAGAGAGCGATCAATCCTGTCCCTTCACATGCAAGGGCACTGGCCCCATTCGTTAGGGCCCTACTTCCTAAAGGCCCTGCCTCCTAATGCCATCACACTGGGGGTTAGGACTTCGACGTATGGATCTGGGGGGACACAAACATTCAGTCTGTAACAACTGTGCTGTTTATTTGCTCACTCGTTCGTTCCCTCACTCAGAATACTGCCCAACGATGGTAAGCACGCCTCCTTGTAGCCTGTGGTGTTATCTGGTGCAGAGGAAGCCTTGGGAGAGACCCGAGGGGACCCATGAAATAGCTTTCCTTTTTTTCCACTGGGCTCTGAACCAGTTGAGAAATGAGACAAGAATCAAAACATTACCCTCTTCCTAATAAAATCTAAATTAGAAGGTGCAGCTTATATTTGGCGGGTGGGCATCCAAATTCTGGCCCAAGAATTGGAAGGCTTACCCAGTCTGACCCAGGCCTGGCAGCACTGGTCTGAGACAAGCCCCACGGCAGAGGCTGTCCTTGGAGAGCTGGGTCAGAACTGGGTTCTCTGTGGAGGGCTCCTTCCCAAAAGGAATAAGGTAAGGAGGGAGCTAAGCCAAGCATGTATAGTTTTTCTTCCAAATTTGCCAACCGATTAGCCATTTTTATCTCTCCTTGGATTGAAGGAGGAAAAGCATAGAAGGCCAACAGTTTGATACTAATGGAGCTCCCTCCATATAGAAGGACACATCGGAGACGGAGAAGATGCCTTTTCCGTAACAGCCCTTAATAAATGCTCAGGGATTGTGGTAATCTACACACACCATTAATGTCTGCATAGTCTTAAAGGGTACAGTTTTGTTTCTGGATTTATGTACAATTATTGTGTCTAATCTATTGTGTCAATTATTATTAGTTAACCCAGGACCAAATGACTACAGCCAAAATAGGGAAAAATGAATTAGAATTTTAGATGATAAAGGGCACCTTAAATATTATTTAGTCCCGTGGATCTCAATCTTGGTTTCACATTGGAATAACTTGGGAGAATTTTTAAAAAATATTGATGCCAGGGTACCATCTCAAACCCTTGAAAATAGAATTGGGGGGGATAGTACCTGCAGATTATTACTATTTCGTAAAAACCACTCAGAGGATTCTACTGCACAGCAAAGATTGAGAATCACTGATCCAGTCTAACCCTCTCATTTTATCCACAAAAACTGAATCCCAGAGAATTTTGGTTACTTGCCTAGGACTGTAATTAGTGAGAGCTGGAGTAAGAATTTGGCGTTCTGCCTCGGCGTCCAGGGCTTCTTATTGAAAACTTTGGTGGATCTATTTTTTCTTCCATAATTTTAGCTCAAACGAGTTTGCAAAAGCAGTAGTCTCTTGTCAGGAGACTTGATTTTAACCCTAGGTCTGGTGCTAGCTGGCTAAGTCATCCAGCCTCAGTTTCCTTGCTTTTTAAACTCAAGGGGTTTGAGCCTGTCTCTATTTTGCTTGTTAGTTAGTACACAGACTCATAGATAAATAGCAGGCTGACAGCTCTGGGGGGCTGAGGGGTGGAGGGATTGAGCAAAAAAGAAAAAAAAAAGCTCCTGGACGTGGACACCAGTGTGGTGATTGTGGGGGGCAAAAGGGTGCGTGAAGGTGGAAGAGGGTATGGGGGGATAAACGGTGATAGAAAAGGTAATATAAAAGAGAAATTAACAACCAAAACACTTAAAAGTAAAATACAAAGGGTTATACGAGATCATTTCCAAGTTTTTTTCAGTCAGTAAAACTATTTGCTTCTATAGTTTCAAATATGCATGAACTTTATTGCTCTTTAAATGGGGGTTAATTGCTGTTGTTTTAATTCTTACTGAGACCCCCTATCTAGCAAGTGTGGTGCCAGGTGCTTTCATAAACATTAAATTAGTTTAATTGAAATATTCTAGGACAGCGCTGGTGGATGGTTCAGTTGGTTGGAGCGTCATCCCTGTTCACGGGAAGGGTGCAGGTTGGATCCCTGGCCCACACACCGATTTGGTAGGGCGCCCACGCGCCTCCCTCCCTGCCTCTCTCTAGAATCAGGAAAACCTGTCCTCAGGTGAAGGTCAAAAAAAGAACTATTTCAGGACAGGTTTCCGATGATGAGTCTTTAAAGTAATCATTAAAATCTAGATATTACCACCATTTAAAACGATAAGGCCTTTAATAACTGAGCTCCTTTGTTTCATTAATCCATTGTAGACACAGCCTCTAAGGCCATGTTTATGTGGTGGGGAATATCAGGGAAAATGCTGCTGACTCTTCCTGGATATTTCCACGTCTGGATATAGTCAAATATCTGAATAATTACTTGAGTCCTTTAATGTACTCCTAATATTTCTCAACATATAAATAAAACAGGAGGCAAAATGACTTTATCCAGTTACATTTAGTTATTTTTGTGTTCATTTAGTTATTTTCGTACAGTAATCAATTTAGGAAGTACTGTTTGAAATTTAAATTATTTTAAATTTAAATTGTTAATTTAAATTATATCAGCTTCTGGCTCTAAGGGCAGAGTTTATTGTAGTCAAGGGATTAAGCTTTGTACCTCCCATTCCCTGCCCCATATAGCTCTGCCCCTGGCACTTAAGAAGTGCTTAATAAATATTTGTTGGCTTAATTACTGTTTTATACTCTGATAGTAATAGTCCACTGTGTCTTTTTTTATATGTGTCACAAATGGAATTTTCCTTCTGGCACTATCTGGTAATGAATTATAATAGAAGGTCACTAAGACTAATGAGTGGATTAATGCATTAAATGTTTCTACTAGTGTTATTTATGGTCTCTTTTATGCTTGTCCATTATTTTATGACTGGATAAGATTCTCCTAACTTTTCCTTCCTGAATAACCAGAGGTGAGGCAAGAATCAAGACACTGCTATTTTCAGCTGTTTTCAAAGAAAAGGAATACCCTCTTTAAGTAATCTTGTATTTTTTAACTTCTATTTTTATCAAAAAAGGTATGGCACAGTTAGTTCTTTGGGAGTCTCATTTGTCTTTCATTTTAACTTTCTACGTGTTGTAGGTCTTTTTTTTTTCTGGTCTAGATAAAAGCTCCTACAGGAAGGCAAATATTAGAGATGCTACTTTATTTTTGCCACAGTTCTCTATAGGATTTCTGTGCATGTTAAATGGTGACTATCATTTTGAAATAAAAATGTTAAAAATTTAACTCATGTTAAGTTACTCAGGTTTGAAGTAATGTCATGGAAGTTTTTTTTTTTTTTTGAATTTGCAGATTCTTTTTTTTTAAGTACCGTGATCATTATTTATTACTATATAGTGAAAGTTGGTTTGGTGGTATAAAATGTACAAAAAAGAATATTTTAATTAGTCTAGACATATAAAATCCAGGGATATAATAAACAATTAGGCAAGAGTTCACTTAAGTCTTTGGTTTTATTGTTCACAAAAGCTGAATTATCTTCTACAAAAGCGGGTTGCTTCGCATCAAGTCTTAAATTCATGCCTTTCACTACCTGTGAGATCCCGTATCTTTCTGAAGTAGAAGCGACTCGGAAGTCAAGCTGTAAACCTCATGCCCTGTCGGCGCTGACAGAATGCTCGAGTGCAGGGCTTTCGAGAAGTTGTCTGGACTTTTCATTGGCAAGATTACAGGGACATCCCAATTAAATAAGTCTTTTGGGAACTGGACTTTCTTCTAAGAAATTGAGTTTAAAATACTTAAAAAACATTTGCTAGTCACAAAAAGAAGATGTATATGTGTCTTGTGTGATAAAATATTTTTGCAGAGTTGCCAGCCAGTTTATCTCAAAATTGACCCTTTTAAAGCTGTCTTTTCGGTCTTCAGCCACTTATTTTCTTCCCTTGTTCCCCTCAGTACTGACGCCTTTTCTGATTTTGTCATCTGGTTGCATCTTTGCCTGTCCACTCCTTCTCCATTATAGAGAGTCAGAGAATCTGGTATTACTCATTTCTAACTGGTTGATTATTCTTTAGAGTCTCTGTTAGGTTGAATGGTGGTTCCAGAAAGATATGTCCACATCCTAACCCCTGGAACCTATGAATGTGACCTTATTTGGAAAAAGGGTCTTTGAAGGTAGTTCAGTTAAGGCGGCGAGATCATCCTGTATCCAGGTGGGCTCTGAATCCAGTGGTAGATGTCTTATAACAGAAGAGAAGACACAGAAGAAGGAAAGGCCATGTAAACACAGAGCCAGAAATTGGAGTTATGTAGCCATAGGCCAGGGAGCCTGGCGTCACTAGTCTTTTAGCTTTCTGGACCTTTGTTTCTTCATCTGTAAAACAGGAACATTAGATTAGATGACATCTAAAGTCCCTTCAATCTGTATAAATCCTTAAAAACAAACCCATGGCCTCCACAAGGGAGCCTCTCACTCCCTTGCTGATCTGGGGATGCATTTGCTGGTGCACCCGTTCATGCTCTCAAGCAGCCGCATGGCCCATGGCTGTGTGGCCTGCACTCACAGGCTCTGGGAGGGAGCCTGAAACC
>PVKM010025572.1:0-19855 GCA_004027735.1 Carollia perspicillata | reverse complement strand
TGCTTGCCTTGGTGTGTGGCTGAGTGCATACACTGGGGAGCTGGGGTGAGAGAGGGAGATTTATAGAGCGTATTGTAAGTAACTGTCCCTTCTCCACAGCTCTGCTAAGAGCTTTTGTTTTCTTCCAACATCACTGTGTCCAGAGATGGTATAACTATAGAGCACTATTTGAGTAAGTGACAGAGCTCTGGGAAAAGAGTAAATGACCAGAAGGCAGAAAGGTGTGAAGAGACTTAGCTGGGCTTCAAAGTCTGTCATTCTGTTGCTGAGGCAACCATTGCAACATAAAAATAAGATCCATGGTTACCTTTATAGTTGTGTTGAATTGTTGGAAAAAAATTAGAAAAGAATTTGGATCATCTATTCTCAGGAGACACATTTGAATCATTGAAGCTTAATGTCATTTGTCTGTATCTCTTTCAGCTATGCATTCCACATATCAATTTGCTTAAATGGTGGATGCACATGCCAAATCTAATTATGCCTTATCTCACAAAGTCATTAATCATTCCTCCCCATTATTCATTGACTACAGATAGCTACTCCAATCTTTAGTACATGAAACTTCAATACACATTAGAATGCCATGTTTATAAGTGGCATTTGTCTCTGAAATTTACTGCATGGCATTTCGTAGGTGAAATGTTCTTGGCATGAAAACTGGTAGTGTGCTTTCTGTTGCTTTCTTCATAAACTATAAAAATAATAAAATAAAAACAGTATGCTACAGGCAATATTGAAGCTGCTGATAATTATTTATTGTGATGTTAATCGACACAGTAGAGTGAAAATATTGTGCAACCTAAACAGGATCCAAGAATCGCAAAGTCCATTGGAAAGAAATTGTAAGTTATCAAAAGTATCAGGCAGGGAATGGTGTGAGGGGAATATTTGCCTAGTGGAAAGATAAAATTAATGTGAAATCAGGGGTAACTATAATATTTGCTGGCTGTTGAGCATCCTCAGTTGTTGTGTTCTATACAATTTATATTGCCCCATATATATTTGGGCCTCTTTTCCTTTAAAATGTTAGAGTAGTATTAAAGTAGATATAAATAATAACCGAGGTCAAACACCATTTTTTCAATGATGCTTAGAGAGTCTATTGCACAGCAGTGATTTGAACTCAAATCTCATGACTGCAGCCCAGGGCTATTTCACCCATGGATAGCAAGGGATATAGCCAAAAAATGTTCAGTGCCTCCCATGTAAGCATTTACTGTACACAGTATGATTACATACTATCTTTACTATTGAAAAGCCTAATTATTTATCTATATTTATATTTATATCTATAACAGGTATTTATGTTTCCTACCTACCTATCTATTTATCTATTTATCATCTATTGATGAGAAAAACAAGTTCATTGTGGTTAAGTGTCCTGTTCAAGTTTTCTAGATAACAAATAGTCTGCCAAGATTGAAATCCAGGTTTGCCTGTTTTAAACTGTAATGTGCATGATTACAAACACTGCTTTTTGCTAATATCATATAATGCAGGGAAAGTAAGAAGAATTTATTCTTTCTTTAAAATAAAAACTAAAGTTAAACTATTGCTAAACTTCAAAGGTCGCTTAGAGAGCACTTGATTCAATTCCCTTATTTTAAATACAAGAAAACAAAGGACCAGAGAAAAGTACTGTTTTTCCCATACCTATAATTATCATTAAAGTTGAATAAAAACATATATCTCCTAACTTTTAATTTTGTTGATATATTTCCTACATTACACATTCCTCTCGAGCTGCTCATAACAAACATCATGCCATCATTTTCTTTCTTTCTTCCCCCCTTTTAAGCTAAAATCTATACATATTGTAAAACTGAGCTCAAAGACTACATCTTCTGTAAATTCTTATAAAATTTCCAGTGGACAAGATTTTGTCTTTTCTCAGAAACAACAGAACATATACATGGTACAATTAATTTTTTTCTTGCTTGTTGTATTTTTTCATTTCTCCTTCCTGTAACCACTCCACCCTTCTAAATATGTTTATATCTTGTTCCGCCAGCAGGACAGAAAGTTCTGGGGGAAACTTGTTCAACTCCTTGTACCTCCTCACTCTTCCCAGTGTGTTGACTTTGCCATGTAGGCACTCAAGCACTATGTGGTGATTGCTTGATTGATGATTAGTGAAAGAGAGTGAATGATCACTTATAAGGAATAACAAATGAAATAACATGAGCTTTTATTATTGAAAAAGGAAAAAAAGAATTACAGAAGTTGGAAATTCGCTGCCTGCTACCATGGAAAAGGAAAGTCAAAACAGCAGTTTCACCAGCCAGCGTTTCCTTTTGTGTATTTCTAGGCCACAGAAGTCAGGATTTTAACTTAAATTGCCTAAAAATAACTGCTAGTGTTTATATTTCAAAATGTGTCCATATTTCACATATGCTTTGGGCACTAACTTGTGTATAGATTCCTGGATTTGTAAGTTCAACATATGACAAAAAGGAAGATGATGGGGACTGGTCTGATCTTGTTAAAAAATTATACCAGGGTAAAAATAAATAAGGACAATCAGGTGAGGTAGCTTAAGAGAGAACAAGAACTGGATGCCTTCTCTCTTCTGTTGTGCATGTAATGATTGCCTCAAACACCTTCAGAGTAACCATGTTGAAGGGAGGATGGAAGAACATGGAGAAGAGAGAAAATTTTGAAGTATTAAGTAATGCTAGGGAGCCAAATGCAAAAATCCTCTAGGGTGGCTTTTCAGGGATGATTTTGCTTGATAGTAACTTTTGCCTTATCAAAAACCTTCTTCATCTAAACCTATTTCTTCTCCGGGAGAGGTTCCAATGTTGATAAAACCTGAAGTAACACCATCTCTTACCTAGACTACTTAGTCCTTCAAACAAATTTTTATCCCTTTTTACCATCAAATAAGAATAGAGGTTAAGATTGCTGACTTTCAAGTCACACTGCTCACTGATTAGCTCTGTCACATTGAGCAAATTGCTTAAGCTTTTTGTAAAGTGAAGAAATTAATGATACCTGGCTCATTGAGTTGTTATGAATACTAATAAAAAGAGCTGCTGTGTAGGAAGTCCTCACTAAATATTGATCATTATTATTGCACCAAAAGACCCAATGATATATAAACATCTGATCATTTCCTCTTCTAGCTTAAAACAATTCAATACCCTGACCTTATATTCCAAATGATTTCTAAAATTCTGAATGTAGCTCCTTGCTTGATCCACCCCTACCAATCTCTCCAGCCATATCTTTACCATTTATGCATTTACTGTCTGATCTCTACCACTACTGATTTATTCACATTAGACATACAAAGCTCATTTTGGTTTAAGCCTTCACACTTGCGATTTTATTCCACCATTTTGGGGCAGTACCATCTCTTATCTTCCCTAACTCCTAATGTTCTTTCAGAACCCAAGCTGAAAAACACTTCTTTGGGGACCTTTATGATATGCCATTATTTTGTGACTATTCAAGACTAGATGAAGTCTCCATTTATACGCAATTTCATAATACCTAGGATTAGAACTAATGAATTCCCTGTGTTATTATATGTTTTTGTTCCTTTCTATCATGTAAATATAATTATATTAAGTTTGTAGTGAAACAAGCAATGTCTGACTGTTACCCATTGTATCACTAGTGTCTAAAACAGTGTCTAAACTAACATCTACCTGTTTTTAGTAAATCTTTATGAAATTAATAATTCAATGAGTTAAAACACAACTGTGGAGCTCCTCTGATTCTGTTCTTTGAGTTTTTAGGGGCTTTATTTTGAATCTACTTACCAGGAGGAAAGCCAGGGACACCTTAGAGATAGTCTGACCTAAACTCCCATTCTACACGTAAGCCCACCAAGTCTATGCAGCAGTGAGAGAAAGCCCTTTCCACTTTCCTCCTGTCACTATGCAAGGCATTCCAAACATTAACTGGGCCATTAGTGGAGACCAGTTAGCCTATTTTTAAAGTACATTGACAAGAGTGTTAGTCTAGAGATCCCGATTCAAAAGATAGATGCAGTGGCATCAGTAAAATACTAGGATAAAAAAGATCTAAGAACCATAAACAAGTATTTCTTCCACCTCATATGATTAAAATAATCCCTGTGCATGACATATAAATTGTGCTAGATATTGTTAAAAATTTCTCAGATTAATTCTAAACAGGAAAAAACAAGATAAAATGTAGAAACTTGGACTTTGACAAATGTCTTACAGCCTAACCTGTTCTTGTCCTGCCAATTTGGGTGAAAAAAGTGACACTTCCACTGCAAAGAAAACAAACACATAAAATGCAAACTTGGAAATGGAAAAACTGAGTGTCAATATAAATTTTTTAAAAAATATTTCACTTCTTCATTTCTTCAAATAGTGAGCCACTTAACAGCATTGGATCCATAGTTTGATTTTAAAAGTATTTCATTTAGATCTTTAAAAAGACATATTATTAGGCTAAGTAAACGGTTCCTGTTTCATGTTGAAACTTTATCTGTATTTCCATAATGACCAAATACACAATTTTGTTGAGAGACCTTCATTTGTTGAATGTTTCTATATTATGTAGTATTATTCTAGTCTACACCATCATTGCTACTGATTAACATTATCTGACATTGCATACGCTTCAAGTTATTTTACAGTTTCTGTGCTGAGGCAATCTTGACTGAATGTGAATACTCTCTTTCCGTCAACCTGGAGTAGTCGAAGCATATGTATTTAAAAGCAATACTAATGATATAAATAGATAAAAGCATGCTGTCACCAGGATTGAAATGTTCAGGTGAGAGAAAAGTTTATGTTTTAAGTGGAGAATGCGCACATATACACTTATTTAAAAATCAACGGTTCTTTTTGTTCTTGTTGCTCAGATGGCATCGCTGTGTGCTTTTTGTGTGTCACAGACATTTATATTCCTCATTTTCTGACCTGACCTTTGCCTGATTACAGGCATTGTGCTAATTACTCACTGCAATCCTGGGGTCTGACGACAGTGGCTTTGTTCCCACTTCTGCAAAAGCACACAGCTGCATCGATATTCAGTAGGAAGTTCTCAAAAATAACCTCAGTGGCATTTGGGAACAGATCTTCCTCCAGTGGGTAAATACCTATTCAAATCAGGAAAATATACGTTCATAAGCATATTTTTGAAATGTTACACACTTTCCAAATGAATCTTTTTACAATAACAGTTTCGTAATATGCTAATAAAATACAAATATGGTTCCAGGTCACATCTAAAGAAGGAAAAGTTTAGCAAGTCGAAATGCCCATTACTCTGGGGCTTTAGGATTTTCTGCCATAGTGGATGCACTGTAGCATCATTTCCTAATGGTAAAGAACCAAGAAGTTTGATTGTTCCTTTGTTTTGTTCTGTGGGTTTGTATAAGCAAAAGACACAAATTACAGAGTCCTGACTATGTTTCACCTCCCTGTGAAATTCTGATTCTCTTGTTAATTTTTTAAAATAATTTCTATTTTTTAAAAATCAGAAAATATCCACCCTGGCTGGTGTAGCTAGGTGGATTGAGTGCCAGCCTATGAACTGAAGTGTTGCTGGTTCAATTCCCAGTCAGGGCACATGCCTGGGTTGTGGGCCAGGTCCCCAGTGGGGCAGTGTGTGAGAAACAACCACACATTGATGTTTCTCTCCTTCTCTTTCTCCCTCCCTTCCCCTCTCTAAAAATAAATAAATATATTTTTAAAAAAAATCAGAAAATATCCCGTAAGTGCTAGCTTTCCATCTTGTCTTGGAAACCAGGACAATCTGCCAATTCTGGGGCCCATTCCTGCTTGGCAGCATAACCACTACTGAGTGGTGGCTGCACCCACAGAACGTGGTGGGCACCCCAGTTGAGCACCTTCCTGTTTGTCTTTCCCTCCCACACACTGAGGACTAAAGTTAGGTACCGATTATCTATTGTTTTCCTACTGTTAAAGTTACAAAAGTTAAATATTTTATACCAGAGTTTGTATCATGTGTAGCAAAATTAAAAATGGACCTAGATGGCTATATGTGTCAAATAAAAAGGGATATAGTGCAAGGAGGGAGTATGTTTCTTCTGTTTGGAAGCAAAGAAAATTTCACATATTTAATGTGGAATGGGGTCTGTGTGAAAGACTGCATCTTCAACACCTCACCTGGTGTACCCTGCTACACACTTTTATATTAAGTCACTTGCCTCTTAGGAAGTTAGTTTACAGCCACCATGACATAGTGTGAGCTGACTTTGTAAAATGAGCATGTATACATATGTATACTTAGGAAAAATTGGCAGAGGATACTCCCAGTGTCAATAGCATTATATCTGGTCAGTGGAGTTATGAGTGATTTTAACTTTCCTTTGTTTACTTTTTAAAGTCATTACTTTTTTCACCATACACCTGTTATTTTTAATAACAAAAACAACAATGAAATCTTTTTAAAAAATTAATGAAATGGTTTGGTCAGAATACTGAAGATGTATTTTCTATTTGTTCCCCTCTGAATGCAATTAATCCATACTTCAATCTTCACAGAACCTAACCCAAAATGCAACGGTCTTTACAATCAGCCTTGCCAAATTGATTTTCACTCAATCAAAACCCTCCTTCCCAGGCATATTGATTTTCTCATTGTCGGTTAAACACACCTGAATCCTGAACTGTTTCCTCCTCTATCTTTTTATTTATTCTGTTAACCCTCTCGACCTCCATCCCAACTTAGAATATCTTACTTTGTCAGTGCTCAAAAATACTCATTCAATGCTCATATCATTCATTAATGTGTTTCCTAGATTTCTGAAATGATCACTGGCCTCCCTAATTACAACTTCACTAAACCAATTATAGCAGTTAATCATTACACTAATATTCCCCTATTTGTCCTCTGAGAAATACTAAGTTTCTGATATATTAGTAATTATTTTGATAGAAAAGTTCAATGGTTTAAAAACAAAAGTGTTCAGAATATTTTACTTTAAATAAAGTTAACCAGATTTATTCACTGCAATAATTCTCAGAACCATTAAAATGTACATGCTTTCCTATTCATAGTGCAGAAGAAGCTTTAATAAACAGTATTTTACCAACGCTTATCAGTGTCAAACTCTTTTTTGTTCGTATTTTCTAGTAGAATTTTATGGAATATCCTTCTGCAGAGGACTACGTGGGTGATGCTAGTTCATACTGTAGTTACATGTTTATTCCATTCTTCCAAGCCAGCTAGCAAATTTGTGAACATCTTGAACTTTCTTCTTCCTCATCTTTGTATGCTCCAAACTCCCCAAACAGCTATGAATATATGGTACATGCACAATAAGCAGGAGCAGGTAAGAATGGCAATAACAACGTGCTATCCATTGGCTAAGATAGTGGAACAGTAGCAGAATGGAGTGGGACAGGGTGTCCCAGATTCTACAAACAGGAGGAAGTGCCTGGAAGAGCACTAGGTAATCTCTGAGGTTCTAGCGTTGTTTCTCACTTCATGACACTTGCTGCTTGTGTCTTTCCTGTTTGGATGAAATGATTTCAGATTCACACTTTATGTATTTCTCCACTGTGAAAGAAACTTAAAGGATCATTCAATTCGAGG
Source organism: Carollia perspicillata (assembly GCA_004027735.1). Classification (NCBI taxonomy): domain Eukaryota; kingdom Metazoa; phylum Chordata; class Mammalia; order Chiroptera; family Phyllostomidae; genus Carollia; species Carollia perspicillata. The sequence continues at coordinate 12,304 of PVKM010025572.1, read as the reverse complement.
TGAAGTTTCATTTTTCTCTCTATTATTCTCAAATTGATAGGAACTTTACATCTGTCATACCTTCTTATAAAGATGTAGGGAAAGCAGATGCTAGTGCACTCAATATTGATTCAATTTCAAAATGAATGGTGAGTTGAATATCCCTCATAAAGCCTTGATCCAAAGAAATTAATTCAAATTAATATTTGAGCTCTCTGCCTCCCACCTCTCACAGGGTTTGACCATTGTTTATTTCTGAAGTTCTTATGTATCTAGTCATTAATCAATAGCTTTTTAAATATTTTCTTATGTGTACTATGAAATCCTTAAACTCTGAGACTTGACTTAATGTGCCTTGTTTTATGTTCTGCAAAGGAAATGCATATGGAGATCAAGTAAGAATTTGGAACATTCCTGATGAATACATGACCTATTTGTAGAATGCATTCTTGTTCTTTTTTGCCTGTCTTACCACCACGTTTTCTGTTTTTTTGTTGAACTATGTCCTTATTTTGTATTTATACTTATTATATCAAAAAACCTACTTGCCTTACTCATCTACTTCCCTCTATGCCCTTATTTCTCAGATTGGGGTGAGAACCAGTAGCATGGGTATAACCCAAGAGCTTGTCTGATGTGCAGAATCTTAGGTTTAACCCTAGACAAAGTGAATCAGAATACACATTTAAACAAAATCCTTTGGTAATTCAATTGTGTATTAAAGTTTGGGCAGTTTGCTCTAGGTCTCTTCTGGATTTCCACTGTGGTCTCAGGCACATGGCTTATAAACTCCTCTTCTTCTCATCTTTTCCTGATATCTTCGGAAATTTTGTCAACACTTCTCTCTCTTGCTTTTAGCAAGTCAACGTTCTTGAAACTCTCTAAACCACTTTTAAAATTAATCTTTCTCTCAATTAAAACCCTCTTATTCATATATTTTTCATTACTACTCCAAAAATTAAAAAATATATTTCAAGTTATCTTCCCTGTGGCTAGCTAGTTCAAATGGAATTCCCTTCTCCTTCAAAATTCTCTGAAGGGCAGCCTACCCCACTTTCTAGGTATTGCTTGGCTCATCATCTGGCTTTCTGCTCTATTATTCTCCTAAAACTTCTTGAAATCACAATTATTTAAAATTGCTTAACATAGCAAGTGCTTTTTTTTTTTTAATTTCAGCTAATGCTTTTCTTCTTAAAACTTTCTTTTTCCTCAGCTTCTGTGGCATAATCCTCTTCTAATTCTAGAAAGGTTCAGCTCTTTTGTTCTCATTTTCCTGTCTCTGCATCTTATTAAATGTTATCTACAGCTTCCCTCCTTCTCCCTTGCCTTTTCTCCTGAGCTCCAGGCTTATCTCTCTCTACAAGTTGTATATCTCTCCTTGTCAATATGCCCCAAACTAAACTTATTTTCTCCTCCCTTATGCCATTCCTTATTCCTTAGTGAGCCAATGGAACTAGAAGATCTTTCTCAACTCTTCCTTCTCATTATGCTCCATATTTAATTATCTCTGAGTTCTGCCAATGCCACTGTCTTAACAACTTTCTATCTTACCTCTCTTATCACACTGTTAGTGACTTAGTTCAGTATTTTTTCATTATCTCATACTTTCACTATAATAATCGTCCCCTACTAGATTTTCTTGCTCTGTACCTGCAGTGTTCTTTCTAATTAATCTTTCTCACATCCTCCGAAGTGAAAAATCTTCCTTTTTCAAATTGTAATTGCCTCAATGGGTTTCTCCCTGTGGATCTACAACATGCAAGGAAGATCTCCTAAGGTTACACCAATGTGAAAGGGACAGGAAGGTAAAAATCACCCAAAGAGATGCAGTTTCTCAAACACTCCCTCTTAACAAATATGAACAAGTGAAAACAAAGCAAAAGTTTAAATTGATTCTGGGTCAAATATATGTTTGTAACTTGTTCTTAATATTTCCTACCTTACTCCACTAATTGCCCATCTAATGTAAGTATTGTTCATTCATATACCGTATGTGAAACATCTTCCCTGGTTACTTATTTGACTTATCTCTAAAATCTGCTTAGGGACAAGCTTGTCTCATTCTGAATTCTCCATGCTCAATTTCTGTTTTCTTGTCCTAAACCTACCTCTTCTGAAAACAAGTCTGGGTAAATGGATTAAAATTTGAATTCATGTGCTAGATTAAGTACAAAAAAAAGAATTATTCAGGAGTTTGTAGGAAGCTCCAAAATATGAATAGAGAGAACACTTAAAAATCACTATTTTAGGATCCAAGAAAGGGGATCAGGATCATTGGAAAGACCCTCCATAATGTGAGTCCCAAGCTAAGATGCTGCTATACAAGGGCATTCATAGAGAAAAACACAAGTGGCATTCTCTTGTAATTCCTATGGGACAGCGCTTGCTATATGAAGTTGGTGTTCATGTTCAAGACTTGGTGGATGCAAGGCTTTCTGCCATGTTTACAGAACCTGGATTGGTCAGGGCCCATCCCCTATACCCTTGCTATGTGGGACAATTTTTTTTTTTCATTACCCTGTATGCCTTATTTTACATTAGAAAAGTGACTATGTGAGAAAGTTTGCATAAATGAGAAAGTATATGGGGTTCTCCAAGCAAATAATAAGGGTAACAGCAATTCTATGAAGTGAGCAACTGCCTTATTTAAACCTGTGTCCCCAGGGTCTGTCATACAGTAGACCATCTAAAAGCATTAACATGTGAGAGTATCATTTGCAATGACCAATTACATGTTTCTGTAATTAGCAAGTTACAAACATAGAATAAGTACTGAAACCAATATGAATGACCACATAGATGAAATAAATAGAACTAATATGAAAGTTATACAAATGGATTTTGTTTAAAAAGTTCTAAAAGCAAGTGTGATCAATAAATAAAAATGAGAAAAAATAAATGAAAATAGCAGAAACTAAGTACTTAATGCCAAGAACTTTATTAGACATGTGAGGTATGTGCTATCTAAAGCCCTTTTTGCGGATGAGGTATGCTGCTCAGAGATGATAGGTAACTGCAGATGAGAGGTAACCACTCTAAGGTGGTAGAGGGGGACTCTGAAGGTTTGCCTACTTGACTTCAAGGCCCATGCTGCTTTCATTATAAGCGCCTACAATCTTTATGGTCAATGGAGAGCATTTTGGAGACTAGTGAACTGAACTGCTTATCAATTTGTTTTTTATTCAGGTCTACTGCAAAGATGTTTTCCAGATGTTTTGTATTTGCCCCACAATACCTAGTACTGCGTTCTATCATACTTGATAATAGATAAATATTTGCTGCATTGATGGAAGATTTTTAATATGTTGTTAATAAACATGTAATTAATTCCAGGAATAGCTTTGTCCCCATGTTAATAAACAACTGCTTATGATGAACATTTTAAATAAAATTAAACTATTCTTCTACTAAAACACATTTCATAAATATGAGAACTTTATTATTACTTGGTTTAATTTTTAGGGTATTTATCTCAAACATACTTAAGTTCATTGGAGATAATTCTATACTTGTTATACTTAATGTACTCGAATTCTATAATTATATAATTAGAAAAACTTTCTTTATGAGACCTAATAAAGAATAATTACTCTTAGATATATAGATTCAGGCACAAATCCACAGAAATACTTATAAAGAGGTAACTGATACACTGTCCTATGCTTGGGTATCCAATAAAACATCTCTTGGTATATTATTTAATATATATGCTACTCATCAGTGAATGCCAAATTAATATAACAATTTGGACCCTATCCTGTAGACATGAGGGAAGGTGATGGTATTTATTAGATCTGTTCTGCATTAGGCAGTGGTGAGGTGTTGCACATAGACTGTTGATATTCAAACAACGTTTGACTATAATCACAGTGAAGAAACTGAATCAGAGGGAGGTTTAGTTGCCCAACTCATACACCTTAATTGTTAAGTTCAGAATTTAAACTTGCCTATCTGATTTCAAAGTCTGTATCTACCCTACTTACAAAACTCAGAATACAAGGCTATCTTCAAAAACTCAGAATACAAGGAAGACACAGAGATACAAATAGGGCTTCCATCCAAAAGGATCAAAGTAAAAGCATAATGGATAATAAAATATTTACAATATCTACAGGGTCAAGGATAAGTGCATTTTTGGAAGAGAAAAATGACTGGAAGGAAACACCACAATGCGAACAGTGGTTTTATTGCATTACGTTACATTTTGTTATTTTAGTAAATGGAAAAATTTAAACTCATAAAAAAGCAGGGTAGACACATTTTAGGACAAGACTTTACACCAACTTGAAGAAGAAATCTGGGAGAAGAGCCTTACAATGCCATGTCTGGCCTAACCCTGCACACTACTGCTTTGATTAAACAGAAACTGGGCAGTTAGCATTCATTTGTGAAATTACACTTTCATTTCCAACCCAGGGCAGGAGCAGTAGCCTTGGGTGGCTGAAAACGCTGAAGAAGAGAACAGTGGTGAAGACTTGTACTTATTATATCGAATAGGCAGACAGGTACTTCATGGATCAGGCAGGCAGTATGTTAAATGTTGGGGATAAAAAGGTAAACAGTGATGTAAGATCAGCGTGCTGTGGGGCAAATGGTTCTACTCCTATGGATAGGGTGATATTTCTTTACAGATCCCCTGAGAAAGGCACCTTCGCCCTACAATTTTGGTGATGGAGCACAATCCAGAGATTGTGAAAAGGAGAGTAGAATGGTAATGGCTGCAAATAGAACTGAGCAGTTTTTATTCTTCCTTTTGCATAGCTTTTAGTCCTTCCCTCCTTCTTTCCAAATATGTGCATCCCGCAGGGATTTTCCACTTACCTCCTTGTATATTGGCCAAGTTTGGAGAATATATTGGTTATGTCTGTCTTTATCAACAACACCCAATTCATCTGTTTTATTAAAAACAGCTCGGGTTTTACATTCCAGATTTAGTGCCCCAAAGAAAAGAAGGCCCCAGCATTGTGGTGTGTAGCTAGACTGAAAGACCTCCCAGTGAAAACACTGCTCATGATTTAAAATGGAACATTTTAAAGCTCAGTGAGATCATCTGTGGTCCCCAGTACAATGAACTTTTGTTCCCTCACTTCTTAGGATACTGGCCTGAACATGGTAAATTGGGATCTCTTTAGTTCCCCTAGGGAACGTGTGTGGTGATAGCAAATCGCCAGACTAGACTAGGAGGTAATCTATTGTGAATCTTTGAGGCAATGTTTCATGTTTTGCAAAAATGCCAAACCATTCTGCAAAGAGTTTTCTTGACTTCCATCTCAAGAACCGAAGGCAAGTTTTCTCAGTGTTTGATTCTCATGCAGTGAATGAATGCGCTCAGAAAGTCGGAAAGTGTATCTCACTTCCCTCCTTTAACTTGCACAGACAGGCAAGTTAATTTGGCCTCCCTCTGTCATTCAGAATCTTCCACCTGGAGAGTGTTTTAGAAAGCAAGAGGCAGAGGACTTAGGTAAAGAGACTGTTTTATTTTTTTTTTATTTTTTAAGGAGCAGAAAAAACTGGGAAGAAAAAAGAGGTGCCTTGTGTCTTTGAGGAGTCTTTCGTGGATGAAACTTTAAAGTACAAAACAACAGCTACTTGATTTATCCTGAAAAGAAACAATTGTAAATGCAAATCATGCTACAGCAGAAACTCTGAGGAGAATTCTATATACACCTAGATCCGTGTAAGCATACCTATGTGTGCTAAAAAATCTATTAGAGAAAATGTGTGGGAGTTCATGACTGGAAGAGTGCACCTGTGTGAGTTCTGTCTCAGTATTTCTGTGACAACATGGATGTGCTGTAAAGATATTTGGAACAAATGGCAATGTTTTTCTAGTTATTATGTAGTCTCAGAGTATTTTCAGGGACACATCAACTGGGAAGAGCTACAGCTAGGAGCAAGAGTAAGGCTGCAGTATTTCAAAAATTGTTCTCCCTAAAAGCTCATGCATATGTTCTCAAGAGATATCCTTAGGCGCTCAGTCAGAATCAATGTATTATTATGTTATGACCTATTCAACCAAACACAGCTCTCTCATCTCCCAGGTCAAAACAGATTAAAAGGGGAAATGCAGCTAGCAATCAGCAAAGGCAAAAATGAGAAGTTATAGACGGAAAACCCATAAAACAGACATAGAGATGTAGGGAGCCAACCTGTGTAAGGATGCCTGTTTTAGGAGCTAACAGTTACACCTATGCTAATAATCTTCAAGGGTATAGCACAGAAATTGGCATTTCGAATACTAACCAAACATCCTATTTCCAATCCCCAGGGTAAGAAAAACAAAGAAAAATGTTATAATTTTAGAAAACTGTCCATCCAATATAGATTTAAAAGTAATTTCACTTAAAGAGAATCTTTCCTTTATCAACCAATGTGGGACAATTTAATGTTATTCCATTTGGAGCCAAGATTTTGTTAGCTCTGTGGTTTTAGTATTAGGCGCAGGTGGTGCCTTCTCCCTTATACGGTCCAGATGACTTCACTCTCTTTTAACATGGAATGCTTGAGCAGTTAGCATACAAACCGTGTGTGTTGTGTGGGGGCGGGAGAGAGTGCTGGGTGGGAAGGGCAGATCATCTATGCTAATGAAAAATGAACTTAAAGTGCATATCCAGCATCACCTTGGTATGTAAAGGTCATTTATTTGGGTTTTCATTTTCTGATAGGGAATGATATAATTACAACTAATACAATAAATAAATAGAGCTTTAGGGAGTGCAGCAAAAGAATCCAAACCTGGCCAGTGATTCAATTTGTCTAACACATCTATCTGACTGAGCCATCTGGCAGGGAACCAGGGTATCAGCACAGCAATGGGTAGAGCCAGAGGCAAGACAGCTCCTTAGCAAACAGGCTGGTAGGAAAAAGTGCGAGATGTAGCAGGACGAGGCTGGTCAACTACCCAGACTGCAGAAGCTACTAACCCAAGAAAGGAAGTGAGTGATCCGCAACACTTTCTGCAGTGTTTGGCCAGGCCATGTGAAGAAGGTGTCCAGGCTTAATACCAAGAGATGTCTAATAGCAGGTGGACCAGGCAGTAATGGAAGTCAGGCTCTAGCTAAGAAAACACTGACTAGCAATGTGGTTTGAGTTGCTTTTTAATATATTTATAGATAAAAATTAGGTCTCTAACAGTGATAGGGACAGGGAGGTTGCTGCCACCAAAACTCTTTCCCCCACCCTGGCTGGTGTGGCTCAATGGATTGAGCACCAACCTGAGAACCAAAGATATGCCAATTTGACTCCCAGTCAGGGCATATGCCTGGGTTTCGGGCCAGGTCACCAGTAGGGGGTGCTTGAGAGGCAACCATACATTGATGTTTCTCTCCCTCTCTTTCTCCCTTCCCCTCTCTCTGAAAATAATTAAATAACATTTTTTTTAAACTTTTTAAAAAAGTAGTAGAAGAGGTAACATCCTTCCTATTCTTCCTCCATTTCTTCTCCTCCTGCCACCTTCCCACAACCTCCCTCATCAGGCCCATCTAAGGGGGAAGGCAGACACCTTTCCCCAGTGGGAGTAATGGTTAAAAGGTTGGCAGGGCTCCAATTAAGAAAGCCTGTCGGGGCGGACTAGCTATATAGGGAAAGAAGACAGGGTTTATGAGTTGGAACATATATGCCAACTATAACCCAGACACAAGTGTTATTAGATTATTAAACAAAGAACTAGTTGAAAATGCTATTCACTTGTGATGGCTAAGCTGCCAGTACTTCCCACAGTGTCACATGTGGCTAGCCCAGACATACACTGAGAAGTGAGGTCACCACTGCAGCAGCAGCACAGAGATACAGATATTCAGAACTTGAGAAGCAAACAGTAGAGGATATGATGTAGGGCTGGCAGAGGCTCTGCTCTCCAATACGCTGCATTTAAGATGACTCTTATAAAACGTGGAACAGATACGTTTTTTATTCAAATTTGTTTTTTCAAAAGTTATATACATAAATATTAGCCATGGTTCATTCACACTCTACGTGGCAGGGTTAGGGTGAATATCTGGAAGAAAAAGAAAAAAGCCTATCAATTTTTTTTAGTACCCTATTGAACACATAATTGCATTTTAATCTGGGACAGAGAGTAGAAAATGACATCTGGTTAATCAGAGGTTCATAGGTTATTGCGGGATACAACTTAAATGAGATGATGATGAAATGAAAAATTGTGTCTTCCCTAGAGCAGCATTGTAAAGCATCCAGACTGATACTTAAAATTGATTGTGCATTATATTGGTTAAAGTGTGGAATTTAGAGAATAAAATTAGGGCTGGCTTTCATTTGTGTTAAAATAGTTGTGTATACATTTAACAAAAGTAGTGTTTTCCTTCTAGAACACATTTATAGCTTGCATGAATTTATATTAACTCAATGTATTTATTGAACATTATTTTAAAAGATAGGATAAACACGGGTATAATTACAAGGAAAATAGTTCTTATGAGTGAGAATGATTGCTAAATATTTCATTTGGGAAAATAAAACACAAATGTATTTTTTATTAATTAGAACACAAGCAATACCACAGTAAAGACCAAATTGATTTAATATTTTAATTGACACTTTTATAAAGCAGTAGTAAGCAATACATATTAATAACTTTCACATTAACAATTGCATTTGAAGATGTTATCAGAACCCCTGATCAATATCCATTTATTAGCACTTAAACTTCATGACTTTGTTGCATTATGTTTAAATTGTGTGTATTTCCTTGATTCACTACCTATAGTAAACTCTTATGGCTTAGAGCTGAATAAAATGTCTTTAGAATTATTAGCAACTTCCAAATAGTAGATAAAATAAATTTTAAATTGATAGTAAAGTAAAACAAACCTCTATGTGTGAGACATACAGACTTATTATCCAAATGGCTTTCTTCTTCCCTCAAATATGATTGGGAGTTATATCCTTTCTAGAAAATTCTATATGCCAAGAGGATATTTGCAAAGACATTGTAGTAATATTAAAATAGAAATGATATAAATTATAACAGGGAATTTGAAAATATATCCAAAAAGAATAGGACGACTATCTTATTGAATTTATAGTATACTATACTAGAAACAGGACTGAGGAGACTTGGGGTTCAAAAATTTTAATCACATAAGTGAAAAATATATTGCGGTTGTAGAACTTATGAGATAGTTCCAGAAATAAAAATAACAGGGAGATGTATAAGTATTGTTTTCAATTTAACTTATTTAGTGGTAATTAGTGAAGGACTATGGAAAGACATCTTAATTTCTTGGTCTACACACACACACACACACACACACACACACACACACACTCCTGAAAAGCTTCACATTTTAAAAGGCCAGGCAAATACTACTAAGGCAGTGAAATACACAGAAAGTATCTGATTGTAAATCTAACAATAGTCATCTAGAAAGATTGGTTATAAAATGGACACTTTGGGCCAAGTATGAAAGGTTTAATAAATTAAGCTTTGTCAAGCAGGAGAGGAAATTGAGTTTCAATGCAGCCCAGAGTGAAAAGCAAGCATGGGAAAGTACTGCTGGGCTACATTAGGGATCTAACATAATATCCTATACTTGGAAGATAAATCTGAGAAGTGAAAATAATGCACAAACATTTGAGACTGTTTTGTTATAAAATAAATTGATCATTCTGCTAATGATACATGAATCAATCTCCCACCACCAAGACAGCGAACTGGCCCTAATATGAACCTCTTTGCCCCAGACAAATAGTTCCGGGCCACAAAATCTAAGCTTTAGGACAATGGATCCCACTGGTGATGGGTTTCATCAAAATAAGTCAGAGTAAGGAAAATGGAGAGTGTTTTCGAGAACGTACTCAGGAGAGCGCGTTCTGACGCAGAGGCATTTGACAGAGTTGGAGGAAGTGAACAATGGGCTATTTGGATTTTAGAAACAAGTGTGCTCCTGGAAGAAAAGCATGGAGAGTTTCTATTTAAAGTTCAGCAAGGTGGCCAGTAAGGCTGCAAGGATAAGAGCAGAAGAATTGATGAGAGATGATAGTTCAGAGATAGTGACAACAAAGGGACCAGATCAATGAGAGCCTGTGGGGCAACTGTGAGACGTTTGGCCTTTGCTTTCACTGAGACAAGAGGCCATCACACACTTTTGAGCAGAAGATGATGTCATTGAGCTTCTCCTTTAAATAGTCCACTTTGGCTGTTTTGAGGAAGTGGTAGGAAAGTAAGGGATAACAGCAAGCTTTTGCAACCATCCAGACGAAAGGTGTTGACAACTTGGACTCAGTTTCTAGCAGTAGAAGTAGTGAGAAATGGCTGAATCCAAGACCTGTTTTGAAATGATTGACAACAGGATTTGCTAATGGATTGGACATGGTGTGTGAGAGAAGAGAAGTAAAGAGAAGAGTAATTGATGCCCCTAAATTTTTGAATCCAAGTAATTAAAAGGATGGAGCTTTTATTTAATGCAGTGGGGTAAGTCATGGGAAGGAGATAAATCAGGAGTCCATATTTAGGCATGAGAACTTTGAGATGCCTATTGGACATTCAAGGACAGAGAAGAGAAGTATTTATCTTGGAAAGTAGGAAAATGAATGGAATAGATGAATTTTGTAAGATTACCAGATAGCCCTAAAATCTATCAGAAATTATCCATTTCCCCAAGGAATTCTAATATGCAGACAAGAATTAAAACTGTTGAGCAGGGCAGGACAGAATGGATGTTTGATAGAGTGGTTAAGGCTGTCAAAATCCCTGAAAATATTCTACCATCTACACATTATAGTGGAGGTAATGGCTGGGGCACACACTAGGTGATTTGAAAAAGTTCCTTAGTTAATTCTCATAGTTTCTTTCCTACTTGGAAATTAGTAACATAAACACAATCACCAAAATTGTTTTCTAGCTTCTTTAAGGAACATATTTAAAATAACGCCAAGATATTTGAAATTTATGAAGGGAGGCAAAGGAAAATTCACAGGATGCATGTTATATCCAGACACTGGATTTCCTGTTTTGCACATATTGGCTTAGTTGCTCTTTCTAGCATAATTTTGAGATTGGACTCTTAAATCTATTTAGAAATAAGGAAAATAAGGTTAATACTTATACCCAGATAACATAAGTAGACTAGCATAAAGGTAAGATTTTGCCTTCCTTATAGTCATTTCTACCTGAATGAGTTGAAAAGAAGCATCCAAGTATTTTGGCATAAGATAGGGGTTTTATAACTTGTTTGAGTACATACTCTCTATATAATAATGTATTAGATTGTGGAAAGAAACACTTTAAAATGGTAAGTTTCATGAGGATAAAGTCCGTACTGACCTGTAGACAGATGTCTTGTATTCATTCATTCATCCAAAATTCATTTAATGTTTATGATAGGTAAGGAGCTATATACCCATAGCTAAATAAGACACAATTCTTGTTCTCTAAGGATTTCCTATTCTATCAAGATACTCAGATAATAGCACACCGTTTCTGCTTTAAAAGCTGTACTCCTTTTGCCTGTTTAAAATTCATGTGCTGCCTATAATCCTGGGTTTGCAGAAATCATTCACTGCTTTCTGCAGTGATCAGTTAATCAAGCAGAGCCACTAAAGGGCTCAAGCAAAGGTGGTAAAAGTCTGGATTCTGGAATTCATGGAAGGCTTCTGCCAGCCAGAGTCCAAGGTTCTAAAAACAGGCAAAATCAGAGAGTCTGGGAACAAAACAATGTGGCTCATAGGTAACTGGGATCCAGGGAGTTAGCCGGGGGGATAGAAATGTGATGGGAGCCAACACTGCTCGTCTAAATAGAGGCAGGCCAAGTTTAGAAATTCTGTCTCAGAATTCCAACTATGTCAAAGAGGAGAGTTATTACTGAAACAAACGAAATAAAAAGCAGGGAGGTGGTGGCAGCCCCCAAAGAAAGAGATCCTCTGTGGACCTGCTTAGGTCCTAGCACTCAGGGGAAAAGGAACTACGTGAGAGTTCCCACTGCTGCACTAGGAGTAAGAGACAACGCTGCAGTCCCCCCAGTTCTCTTGCCCCAGAGATTCTTACAAGCCTCGGGTCTACTTCAATTATTCTTTTAAAGCTTCTTCCCTATGAGTAGTCTTTTCTCCTTCTAGTAGGGGCCTGTCATTTTTGCTGGCGGGTGGTGGGATATCCTAAATCTGACTAGTTATGTGGATTTGAGGGCTAGACTCTACAGTCAAACTTGAATTTTTATTAAGGGGGGCAGGTATCTTGACTCAGTTTGCTTTGGTACTTTTGGACAAAATCCAGGTTGAGCTCTCCGTATTTGGGTTTGATATCTCTAGAGATACTGACCTGAGTTCTTCCTGCTGGATTCACTTGCCTTAGAATATTGCTTGGGAGGGA
>PVKM010025571.1:0-19871 GCA_004027735.1 Carollia perspicillata | reverse complement strand
GTTTCTTGACTATATTGATAAATGGATTAGTGTATAATTGTCCCCTAAATAGCACTTGTTCTTGCTTGATGTTCCACCAAGTAAGCATTCTTATTTACAATAGAGTTGCCACAGAGCTCAGGCCCTTCTCTTTGCAAATAGGTATTCCAGCTTTGCCAGGATCCTAGAGGGTAAACGTCTTTGGTGTGGATATGAAAATGGCAGTTATGCAATACTAGTTTTAAGTGAAATGTTAGTAAATTGAAACAGAACTTGGAATCTTTTCAGGATTCTCAAGTGATCTAGGAATGGGCCAGAGTTCTTGCCCACTGAAAATAGAAATTTTCAAAGGAAATAACATCTTCGTGGTGGGGTAACTCAGAAATATTTAAGGAGAAAGGAAATTTAAAAGTCATCCCTATACACTGAGAGATAACCACTGTTATCCTGTTGGTATATCACTGATCATTTTATTGATATGATATTGAATTGGTAGAGTAATTAGGAAAAGAGTGTTTAAATGAAACTTTTACAATATTTACTATCTATCTAATATTTTCCCATGTATTTCATTTAATTTTGTCTTTTAGTCAAGTTTTGTGGTTTTCTTTACATTTCTCTATATTTCTTAACTATAATAATAGGTATTTTACATTTTAGACTGCTATTGAATTGGGGTTTTCTTACATCATATTTTCTAAGTGTTTATTTAAAAGCCATAGAATTTGATCATTGATCTTATAACTGACCACAGTACTAATACTGTTTAATACTGTTTAGTTGATTATCTCAGTATTTCCTGGTAGTTAGATCATCTGCCAAAAATGATAACTTGTTCCTGTCTTTTCAATGTTTAATATTTTGTTTTCATCATATATTGCTATTTATTTTTCTGACTTAAACTGTGCATCAGTGTTAGTTTATAGCCACAATGATGAGAAATCTTGTATTGTTCTCATTCCTGACTTAAACTGGAATGATTCTAGTACTTCTTTTTAAGCTTTGATGTTTGTACTTGTGTATCAGGTAGACACTTTTAAATTGTCTCTAATTCTGTGATAACTTAATACACTGGAGCAAGCATCTTCGTGTATAAATATTTGTGCTTTTCGTTATTTCCTTTAAAAGGATCCTATCATGTTTGATACATGAAGCCAAATTATTTCTAGAGCTTCATGGATGAACTTCCCTGCAGTGTGTAAGTCCCACTCTTATCAGCATTTAGTATGGCCAGTTTATCAGATTTTCTCGTCTCATATTTCAGAGTTTCAGGAGAATTCTAGATTAGACAAGAGACTAATCCTCTTATTCGCATCTTTTCACCCTTACTATGATTATGTCCACGGGCAGGAGTAGATGCATTATAGGCAGATGCTCTTTGCTGGTTTTCTCACTGGACGCACAGGAGCTGGTGACACTCTACACAGAGACTGTCACAGCAGAGTAAACAGCCCGACTCCAGCTTTACCAGAAGTCTTAAAAATTAGGGGGTCTGTAGCCTCGTTTTGGAACAACTTACATCAACAGTCTGTTTTCACTTATGGACAGTTTTATTAATATAAAGTTGTCCAGTGTTCTTTTTATAAACCTAATTATCAGCAAGGCCACAGCCACATGAGGGTGAGCTATAAGAACAGACAGTTCTCTAGTATTGCCTTAATCTTCTGAATGTCTTAAAAAAAAAACTGCTGCCACACAATCATGCGCTAAATCTTTTTGTATGCAGGGGGTTATTTTTGGTGTTCGGATCTGTGTCGTTGAATTTTCAGTCTATTCCTATGACCATCCTAACAGGCATTAACGAGGCATTTTAAATATGTTTTAATACCTGGCAGAGCACATTCCTTCCCATTATTCTTCTTTTTCAAAAATTTATTGGCTCTTCTTGTTTGCTTATTTTTCCAATTGAACTTTACCAATTACTTGGTTGAGTTCTTCCAGAAATGTGGCAGATACGGGAACACATCACCAAGATGCCCTTGCAAGGAACGGCTTGCTGCTTGGCTGCGAGGACTGCATAGACACATTCCAGCTGTCAGGTCCCCTGGGGTCTCACTCTTCCAGAGGCCGTTTCCATCTGGGAACTGGGAGAAATGGTAATGAGAACACCAGTCATCTCAGCTGGCCCCGCTGGCTCAGCAGGGCAGCCAGCTCCCAGATGGTTTGGCTGAGGCTTTGCTCCGTCTCCACCCCAGTTCTTCTCTCGGCCCTGCTGCTTTCCCCTTCTTTTCTCTGACATCAGCCCTAATGAATGTCTTATTCTCACCTCCTTCTCTGAGATACTCAAATTTCGACAAGTTTCATTGGCATGTAGTGCCAAACCTGTCCATAATTGGAAAAAACAATCTCTTTTAACACTCACTTTTCCATCTCGGAACATAAAATGTCTCCAAATTTATTCAAGTCTTCTATATATTTTTACAAATCTCTTTTCATATAGGGTTTACAGGTTTCTTTTAAAGGTTTTCCCTTGTTTTCTATTTCTATATATTATCAATAGAACTCTTCCATTACTATCCTCTATGTGATCCATAAGGTTATAAACTAATTTGTAAATAATGTTATAAATGTTATAAAACATTTTAATTGTAACTTTACTAAACTCACTTATGAAGTATGCTTATTTAAAACATTGTCGGTGACTGACAAAGGAGTTCCCATCAGACTGTCAGCTGATTTCTCAAAAGAGATCTTCCAAGTCATGAAATGCAAGGACCTGCATCCAAGATTGCTCTATCCAGAAAAGTTTTCATTTAGAATGGAAGGGCAGATAAAGTGCTTCTCAAGTAAGGTCAGGTTCAAGGAGTTCATCATCACCAAGCCCTTATTATATGAAATGTTAAAGGGACTTATCTAAGAAAAAGAAGATAAAAATATGGACAGTGAAAGGATAGCAAACTCACAGTTATTAACAACCACACCTAAAACAAAAGCAAACTAAGTGGTCAGCTAAAACAGGAGCGGAGCCACAGAAATGGAGATCACATGGAGGGTTAGCAATAGGGGAGTGGGAGGTGGAGAGGAGGGGAGAAGGTACAGAATGAGTAGCATAGATGGTGGGGAGAAAATAGACAGGGAGAGGGCAAGAGTAGTGTGGGAAATGTAGAAGCTAAAGAACTTATGACACATGGACATGAACTAAAGGGGAGGAATGTGGGTGGGAGGGGGTGTGCAGGGTGGAGGGGAATGAAGGGGGGAAATGGGACAACTGTAATGGCATAATCAATAAAATATATTTAAAAAACATTGTCTATATTTGTGCTGCCTAGTTTTCTCTTTTCATCTATTATAATTTTTACCTGGCTTAATGAAATTATAAGCCTATATCAAAAGGATTTCATTTCAGTTCTCCACATTTTAAGAGTGATCTCGACAGTAGTAGTATCTGCGGAGAGCCTCTACTGTATCTGGTAATGCTACATGAATGATGTGGTGATATTACCTACGATCTGCACAGCCACCCACAAGTTTACCTTATAACTGATGCTTTTCAAAGGCTGCATGTAACTTACTCATTAACTACCGCTAGCAAGTTATTGAGCCAGGAGTCAAATCTAGGGTGATTTGACTCTAAAGTAAAAAAAAAACATCTGAAGACTTTTTCCCCTCGACCGCATAGCCAAACCAAGCCTTCCTGAGTTTGCTTTTACCTTTGTCATATGTAAATAGTTAACTATTTAATAAATATACAATATATATTCCAATTTCAATAATATATGTATATTTAAATTTTAACATATACACCACAGCATATATACACAGGATTTCCTAACTTACAGTGGTTTGATTTATGATTTTCAACTTTATGATGGTATAAAAGTCATACATATAAATAATAAATTGCATAAAATATTTAACACTTTATTCTAAAATAGGCTTTGTGTTGGATGATATCATCCTACTCCAGGCTAATGTATGTGCTCTGAGCATGATGTTAACTAGTTTAGATGTATTAAATGCATTTTTGACTTACAGTATTTTAAACTTTTGATAGGTTTATCAGGACGTAACCCATCATAAGTCCAGAAGCATCTACATATATAAAACTTCATGAGTAGTTTCCAAATGCATGTTCTTTATATAGCATTTGAACAAAAGAAACATATGCACTAAAAAGTTAAATTTCACCTTTATCTTACTCCCTTCCAAATGTTGTCCTACCCCAGAAGCAACTATTAACAATTTTGAATATATCCTTACAAAAATTTTTTCTGAATTTATACATTTGCATGCACACACATAACCCTCACATGAGTTTGCATATATATATGCATACCAAGGTATATATAAATGTATTTTTACGCTGGCTAATATAATGAGTTTATAGTATATGCATTATTTTGGAATTTGCTCTTCTTAACAATGTCTTTAAGTTTATTTCCATGTCAGTGTAAAAAATCAATTTTATTCTCTTCAAGCTGCTCAGGACCGTCTGTCTGGCCCTCAAGTTCCTGAAAGGCCACAGCTGGACTAGGCGAGGGCTTAATGCCTGAGAAAATTGGAGCTCCAAAACCAAGTGTAGAATTAAGGCAAATTATTTCATAAGATAGATCCTTAAATATTATAATTAATACGTACATACATATATACACATGCCTACATAGATGCATATGTATGTATATATATGAGACAAATATTTCCTCCTCGTATTAGTTTGCTTCACTGGAAAATTAATGGATTCTTACCATATTTCTGTCTCCCAAAACTTTCTATCCTGGACATTGTCTTATTAGAATAAAGATTGGACTCTATAAACTATAAATCTAAAGTCACAGTGACTCGTATAAAATGGATTTTTATTGCCCTACCCTTAACAAAGCAATCTGAATAGTACATACCACTTCTACTCAGATCTCATTGTTCTAAAAATCTAGTAACGTGGCCACGTCTAGTTTCAAGAGTGTTGGGGAAATTTAATCTGGGCCACCATGAGCCCATCTGAATTTTCCTCCTGAGGATGAAGGGGAGAACTCGCAGACTGAGTGGCTGCGCTCAATGACCTCATGATCTAGTTTTCGAAAGCACCCAATTGCTTTTCCAGAGAAGCTACTTCTTTTTTCTTTTAATACTTGATCTAATCCCTATAAAAAAAGCTTTTAAAAACTTAATTGTAAATGCTAGTAATGCAAAACAAGAAATCTAGTTTTGTGAAGTTTCTTTACCTAAATCTATTAGCTATTATAAGATGGACCAACATCTTCATTAGAATGGTCATAATAAGTTACTCATAAAGTCATTCATCCTAATAAATATTTATTGAGCAACACATTTTTACATCAGTTCTGAAAAACACACTGGAATTAAAGTAACAAAGTCAACTCCCAGTAGTGTTTATCTATTAATTTTATATTAATTGTAAGTATCATATAATTTCTTCCAAATCATCTGAACTGATGAATATTAACGAAGAAATAGAAGCCAGTTTACCAATGTTATTTCTGTCCTGAGGAATTGTGTATTTCTGACTTAACATTTTATTGTAGAATTTAGAATATAAGGTTTTTACTTTTACAATAACAAAGTAAAACAAAAAGTAAGACTAATATTCCAACAGTCTTGTAGCCAAGAAACTCTTCACTTAATTTATTTGAGTAATGCATCTGATAGAAATGTGTTAAACATTAAAACCAACCTGTCTTAAAAATTAAAGAACAAATTTTACTTGGAAGAATAATATGAGGCTAAAATAGAATGAACAATGATTTTGGAAATGAACTTCAAGAATACAGGACACCCTGTTTATCGTGATGAATTTCCACATTCAACCCTGACTATTTAAGGGGGGCACATTTCTGATACTAGTTCAGCCCACATATGTCGAAGGTGTATGTTGATGAGAGGTCACAGAGACAGTCCCGGGGAACTGAGTGACAAAGTGTAGCTCTCTATCAAGTTGAGCTTGCAGCATTAACACAGATAGATAGCTTAGGCTCCTGAAAATGTTTCCAACGGAGATTTTTTTCTTGTTCTGGGTCATCATGATGCAAAATACCGTATCATATGACTTCTGTCCTTAGGCTCTTTGCACCTGACAGGACAATGGTAAATTTATACACAAGTTTCTTCTGCTTAGTCTCGTGCAGCCTGTATGTTTCTCTGTGCAGATGCATTTTCTGATACTAGCATTTACTTTCTTGGAAAAGAACATCCAAACAGTAGAGTATATACCTTTCTTAGTTAAAAACAAAACCTTCCACCACATACCCCAACCAGATTATGCTAATTGTAATAATTTGCACAATATGCACATCTGCCCCGTGTTCTCTGCTCCTGCTTGCACATAGCATTCACCGACCCATGGACACAGCATTCCCGTAGACCCATGATGTGTGGGAGTTCATTAAGGCTCCAAGGGAGTCCGAGGTAAACATGTCAGTGTCTACTACGAAGTAACAGGGGTGGGGGCACTGACAGCCCCCCAAGGCCACACTTCCCCATTTAAACCAGAACTTGCTTCTAACGCGTAAAAAAAGATGATGTCATTCTAAGAAACACAATCATACCATAGCTTCCCTTACTCCTGTTACTCCTCTGCAATAGCCCACCTCTTACACTGAAAAATGATGACACAGGCAGAAAGGTAAGGGCAACCACATCTTTTCTCAGTTTTTCCCTGCTCATCAGTATACCAAAGATAGAAAGTGTTGGGAGAATGCCCATGTATCAAGGAGTAAAATTAAAACAGTTGAGTTAGTCTTGTGCAGTATTTCTACTCTCTCGTAAGAACGAAATGCATATGCATGTACAATCTATGATACGTAAATTGTGTGACTTTGATAATTCTGCATGCAAGTTAAGTGGTCTTATATTTATTTATTAGTGGTCATACTAAAATGTTTACATTTTAGTTGTTTTCTTAGAATAACATGAAATAGAAATAAAAAAACACCATGTCAAGTTGTGAAAGAAACTGCAAAATAAGGAAAGAACTCTGTATTTTAATTTATTAGTGGAAATTTCTCTAGTTTTTTAACAATTAGCCCCATAGTTTCAGTTTGCATCAGGCCCCACAGTTTTCATAGCTCCCGGGTGAACTCCAGCTTCCGCGTGCCTCAGCGGTCTCCACAACTGTCCTGTGTAGTCACTTTCACACATGATTCCCTGTCCCTTCTCCCTCCAGGTCTATGAACCTCTTCGTCTTCTTTAACCAGTATCTGTTCCGTTCAATCTAGCTTAGACAGATGGTTGGATTCTATTCTTTGCAGGTAATCATACCAACTAATACTCATACTACTAATAAATAATAGTAATAGTAAAATCGGTAGATTCATTCATACTCTATTCCTAGCACATATTCTTCTAATAGTTAAAAAATAGTATTATCTATATTATACAGATGAGAAAATCTAAGGTTAAAAAGCCAAATAAATTGGCTGAGTTTTTCCAGCTGTCACGGCCAAGGCCCAGGATTCAGACTAAACTAGTCTGATTCCAACCCTGTATGGAGCCACATTTACATGACCATTTGTCCTTTTAAATATTGTTGATCCCTATGGGAAGAAGTTGACTAAGTTCTAAATAGGCATTGTGCCACCTAAACAAATAGCTATTGTTAGACTCCAAGACAGAGAATGCTCGACTCAAGTCTTGTTGCTGAAAATATTACTCTTAGGGAAGATCCAAAAGACAGTCTTTTCTGAGAACCACGTTGGTGGTAATCAAGGATGTTCAATGGCTTTTGTGTCAATGAGATTTGTTGTCTCTGTGTTTCATTTCCCCTGATTTTATAATATTTCTCCAGCATATAATTATACTAATTAAGAAAGGCAGACAAAGTAAGAAATTCAGATGACTTTAAATATTAATATTCACCTTTTTTTCTGTTTATCACAGGTGTTAAAAATTATTTTTTCAGCCAGTTGTCGTCGCCCTGCTTGTGCTGTTGTTGTTCTCACTGAAGTTCACATAGACAAAATCTGGCAGTCACAGCTGATCCTTGGAAGGTTCTGCTCAAATCAATGAGGGACTGAAAAGGTTAGGATTGATGGAATTTGGGAGCTTGGACAATATCTATCTGTATGGAAGCTGTCACTCTTCCAGGAGTCCCTCAGTCTATGAAAATGAAAGCACTCTAACTTAAGACACATGTCATTTCAGTTTTTATATGTTTCCAGTTTTCGCTGGTAGGAGGTAACATAGACATGGTGCTTTAAAAAAAAGTTGGAACTTACTATAAAAAATAACGTAATGTGAGCTGAACTGTGCAAGTTAAAACACTACAAACCACAAAGGTGAGGATCATAGGACAAATATTTCTTTACCAACTATGGGTAGGATGGTGTCTTTATGATTTATTCTAAAATAACAAAACAATAAGAAACAATGAAGTGTTTCTCTTTGCCTCATGAATATATATGAATTCAGTTCATGACAGGACAAGTCATTGGCTGTTTCTGCCAAACAATCAAAAGGGGATGATTGATTGTTTTATGCAGAACCTCTCACAGTCTAAAGGTACTTGAGATCTGTGGTTGATGAAATGTAAAACACTGCCAAAAATGGATGTAACTCTTAAATAGTATCACAGTATTTGTACTGATGGCCAGAAGTACTTGAGAACTAATAATCTGCAGATATCCTTATACAAACTATGTTTTCATTGCTTCTTTGAATGAAACTCTTATTACCTTTATATCACATAGGCTAGAAAATAGATGTGATTGGCTTTAATTGTTCCCTTCATACATATTGATGGGTGACTGTTTCATGACAAAAAAAATTTGTTACTGTAAGTTAATATAGGCAAGTGGTTTCTTTTGTTCACAGCCAAACAAGCAAAATGTCCCTTCCTGAAATGTAAATTATCTACTTTTTTATTACTTAGAATCTAAAATTATATCTTCATGTAATTAAGGACCCATGTATGACTTAAAACTAATTCTTAAAATTTCTGGCTATCTGTAATTATTTAGGGGAAAGGGATTGTTTACACTTGTCTCTATCCATGAAAATGTCATCTTCATTTAGATTCCCCCAAATGTAGATACTAAGACACAAAGCTAGATTTATCTGAAGGGCAATCATAAAGCAGGAGTGAAAGAGCAGGCAGACGGAGAAGGGGAAAAGGAGAGGCATTCGTTAATGAGATTGCTCCTGTAGGAAACAGACTCCGCACTGCAGGGACCTCTGAGGAACAGAATGCCCACACTGTCCATTGGAAGGACAGCCACGTGCCGGGTATTGATGCTCAGCTACGGTCCTCCACTGATTGAGAGTTATTCTTTCTAAATCTGGCAAACCTACTCCTTGCAGGAGCTTCAGGTGGGATGCTGTTGGCGAGAGGCGTGAGTCAGCTCATGCAGGATGTCCCCTCCCCCCACGCTGCAGCTAAAATCTGGGGTGGGCGGAGGGCGGTGATGCAGGGCATCTAAAGTGCCTGCTACATTTTAGTATTCTTTGTTCTGGTAAGGAATATATCTACCTAACTTCACCAGTCAGAATGAATAGTCTCCACTTAACCTCCCCACAAATAATATTTTATTTGATTCTATACAGCACCAGCTTTTGCTGAACCAAAATTCTACAATAGATTGCTTATCTTTTCAATCCTCTCGGGTCCTCTTAGCCTTACTCGTGCCACATTCTTATCACACTGTGATCACAGATACTTCATATACTACCAGTAAATGTTAGTCCAGGCCTTCTGAGAGGCAGGTCCCAAGACAGGGCTGGCTATGCAAGACATTTATTAGGGGTAGCAACACCCGTGAATGGAACATAGGAAGGGACAGGCGGATGAGGATGCCAATTAAACCATGTGGTACGTCAGACCTCTCGTAAATAAGAAAGGCAAGGAAAAAGGATGGTAGAAGTGTCTTAGACTGAGGTGCAGTTTTAAGAAATTTCAGCAGGGCCATTAGGGAATCATCCTTCAGAAGAGTCTTGTGACTTGCATGAGTGACCCTGCCACACTCAGTTACTGTAGTCACTGACCGGGAACATGTCGTGGGAAGTACGGTCCTGGTGCAGGCAGGTATGGCTGTTAGGTGATAGCAGCTGGGGCGGTTGGTCAGCCCTCCATCTAGCTCTTTGGAGGGCTAGGTCTCGGAGATCGGGTCTCATGGGCCATTGCTACACTGTAGCTGTCACAGGGAGGGGTTACAAACCGTGCCTGCTAAACATGTAGTCATTAATTGACTGAGTATCCTGTTTACAGATAACTTTGAGAAATATTTAAGGTGCACAGTCATGAAATTGAAGTAGCTGTAATATCTTATTTGTAGAGATAGTTGGGATCAGAGAAATTTTGTGGCATTTTTTTTTCAAATCACCACTCTTTGGACATCAGCTTCATCAGCTCCTTAAGAATTTTCTTGCAGTGAGCAGGCAAAATGTAATAATAGTAGCTACTTCCTAGGGCTATTGTGAGGATTGTATGATGATAACTCCGATGGAGCTATTAACATAGTGCTGCCACATAGTAAAAGTTCAATGAATATCAGCTGCTGTCGAATGATCAGTAAAAGCCAATGTGGCATGCAAAAAATATGGCACGTGTCCATGTGAAATCGCCCTGCTTTCAACATTATTCCCCACTCCACGCTCCTGATGAAGAACTCAGTAGCTCCCTGCCCACTGCCACGGAAACTGAGAGGAGGTGGTGGGTACATTAACTGACATTACCGGGGTGGGTAGTTATTTCACAGTGTACATATGTACATCAAATCATGTGTTTTGTAATATTAATGTTCTACACCTGAATATTACACTTTGTTCTATGTTAACTATATCCCGACAAAGCTGGGAATTTCTTTAAAGAAACTGGGAGGAAAGGGCGACTGGTGTCAGTTACTTGACTCACTCTAAGTGACGGGAATCTGCAGTTGTGGATGCATGGCTGTGAAGCTACCTACTCTACTCGTCATGTCATTCGTGCTGCCTAACAAACCGACTCTAGAACTTAATGGCCTAAAACAATCACAAGTGTTTATTACATCTCAAGTTTCTGTTGGTCAGTAACTCAGGGAGCGCTCTTGAGGGCAGTTCTCAGAGTCTCTCCTTTATTGGCAGTCGGATACCGGCTGGTCCAAGGGCACCTGAAGACTTGACTAGGTCTGGAGAATCCATTTCCAATGCAGCTCACTTGTGAGACTAGCAAATTGGGGCTGGCTGCTGGTCACAGGCCTCAGGTCCCCTGCACGGGGTTGTTTGCGTGTCCTCCCAGCATGGCGCTGGCTTACTCCAGTGCAAGTGAAACAAGACACACAGGTGAATGCTGCAGTGATTTAGGTGATTTAGCGTCAGATGTCACACACAATCACTTCACATGGCTGTTCACACAAGGCTAACACACGGGGCATGAACACCAGGAAACAAGAATCATTAGGGGCCTTGTTGGGGCTAATGCATATGTTAAAACCTCCTGCAGAAGGTGTGCGTCCAAAAGAAATTATTTTACCATAAGAGTTCTTATTGTACTAGAGAATACAGACAAGAAGCATCTTTTTAATCACAGCTCAACTAAGCTTCGGGTTTTCATTTGTAGACACTGGCAAATGCAACCTGGCTATCACGCCCTACCTGTTAGGAAGGGCCTAAAGCAAGAAGGTCAGTGAGTCCCTAAGTCATATTTGGCTTGGCCTAATCAGTGCATTTAATGAATATATAATTAAATGTCTTCAGAGTAGCATTGGCTCTCCACTTTGCCACCTCTCCCTACAGTCTTAAATCCACAAGGTATATACAGGGTTGGGCAAAAGTAGGTTTACAGTTGTTCGTATGGAAAAGAATACAGTAATTAATGAATAGTAATACAAGAATAAACTGTGTGTTGCATACTCACAACTGTAAGCCTACTTTTACCCCAACCTATATACTATCTGCTTGACCCCCAAAGCCCATGCATTCCTACCGTAAAGGTGTGGAAATTGTAAGTGTGGAATAGAGAGTGCCAAGGGGGAGCAAAGGACAGACCGAGTTCCCGAAGCAAGCCCATTCAGCTATCCCCCTGCTCTACAGAGGGTAGTATAAGAATAAATACAAGTCTTGGCAGTACTATCAAAGATTTGACATAGGCAAGAGAGCAGTGTGTTTGAAAAGGAAGTCTGTTAAACACTAAAGTAAGGAAATGGAAACTCCTTCTCAGGAGGTCTTTAGAAATAGGAAAGATTCTAATCTGTCTGGAAGAATTTAGGTGTGGTTTTTCTTGGGGGTAAGTAGGTTGGTTTATGTAACTCACAAAGTTTCTTCTATGATTTTTTGACCCCCTTCTCTGACTTTTTGACCCCCTTCTCTGACTTTTTGAAAAGTTATTTCCCCTCCCTCCACCCGCCCCACACACAAAGGCCCCTTAGGTGCAGCATACTCCTGACTCTATTATGAAGCCCAGCCATTCCCTCTTCTGGGAAGCGGGAGACCACCCAGGCGAGCAATGATAGGCTGCTGCCTAAAATCTGCATATTTGGCTGGCTGTAAATCGCCTGTCATTTCATTCTTCCATTTATAGAATTATTTTCAAAGTCTAGTCATTAGTATTATTAATTTAAAAGTTTTTTTTCTTTTTTCTACAAAGTATCCACGTGCAAAAATATTCTGTTTTTTAGTATATTCAATGATACATGTATATTTTTAAAGTTCGACGCTTTTAAGTAAAGGAAAAAATAGTCTGTATTATAGGCTTTATCCAAGCCTCATCATTTTCAATGTGTGTGTTCTTATGTGAAGAAATCCAATGCTTCCAACATATTCTTTGAATGTTATGTTTTCTTTTCTAAACAAACAATGTGATGATCAATTTCAACCTTATGCCCAGGCTTCTATACAAGTGTGTTTCCCATTAAGATTCATCATAACTTTTTCAAATGTGTTTCTCAAACAAATCAAGATTCTTTTATCCCTATATAACTAAATAATCTTGATTTAATTTGAGAACAATGTCACATATCAGAGGTCAACAGAAATTGTAGATGTCTGAGTGCCACTGTTAAAAATGTTATTACTAGGGAAAGATATAATATATATCACCTTTTTAACTCAAAATTTAGAAACTCCTTAACTCCTTTTCTCCCTGTGTGATTCTGTAACTTTGAATGTGTTTGCTCACTGAGTCTCTTTTTAGCTTTATTGAGGTATAATTGACATATAAAATTGTATGACATTTAAAGTATACATCATGATGATTTGATATAAGTAGACATTTTGAAAGGATCCTTTCCACTGAGTTAATTAATGTATACATTACCTCACATGTTTATCTTTTTTTTCCTTGGTGAGAATATTTAAGGTCTACTCTCTCAGCAAATTTCAGTTACACAATACAAAATTATCAACGATCGTCATCATGTTACACATATAATCCTCAGACCTCATTCACCTTATATCTAAAAGCTTTTACCCTTTTACCAACCTCTTCCTTTTTCCCTAACCCCTTCCCCACCCCCGTCCCCGGCTCATGGTGACTATTTTCCTGCTCTGTGTTTCCATGAGCCTGACTCTGTTTATAGATTCCAACTATAAGTGATACCATGCAGTATTTCTCTTTCTCTGTCTGGCTTATTTCACTTAGCATAATGTCCTCAAGGTGCATCCCTGCTGTCACCAATGGCAAGTTTCCTTCTTTCTCATAGTTGAATATTTAATTGTGTGTGTGTATGGGTGGATGGATATATGTATATATCACATCTCTATTTGTCTGCTGACCAACCTTTAGGTCGTTACTATACCTTGGCCTTTGTGAATAGGAAAGTACACATATGCCTTCAATATTCGGTCTTCATTTCTTTTAGATAATATGCCCAGAAGTAAGATTGCTGGATCAGATCATTCTATTTTTAATTTTTTGAGGAATCTCCATGATGTTTTACCTGGTGGCTATACCAATTTATATTTCCCCCAAATTGCACAAGGGCTCTTTTTCTCCACATCCTTGCCAGCATCTGTTTTTCTCTTGTTTTTTTGATGATAGCCATTCCATCAGATGTGAGGTGCTCTTTGTGGTTTCGATTTCCATTGCTCCCATGATTAGTGAAATCGAGCACCTTTTCATGTGGACTTTGTCTTCTTTGAAAAAATGTCTGTTTAGTTCCTCTGCCCACATTTTAATTAAATTGTTGGGAGGTTTGTTGATGTTATTGTTGTTGTTGTTGTTTGCTACTGAGTTAGGTGAGTTCTTTATATATTTTGAATATTGACCCCTTATTGCAGATATAATTTGCAAGTATTTTCTTAGTATCCTTACTGTCACCAAGATAGGACAGAATTCACTGTGGATCCCCGAATGATGTAATTAAGTATTTCTTCATAGTGCTATCTATAAAATATTTCACCCTAAAAATAAAAATGCACTGGAATCTAAATCAAGCCTCTGATTAACTCTATCTCCCAATTGGTGGGAGAATACAGACCAGAGAAGCACTGGATAACTAGTACCATGAGGAAGCAAGCAAACCAATGCAGAAGGGAGGATATTAAACGGGGCTGATGAGCTGGTTTATTCAACACCAAAGGCATGTTAACATGGGGGAGGTTGATAAGTGGAAATAGATGAAATAGACTTAAGAAACTAACTGTGGACTTTACTTGGATTCTGCCTGAAACAAATTAATGGTAAAAAGTCATTTTTAAGGCAGTTGAGGAAATTTGATGTGAAATGAGTTTTAGGTGATATTAAGCAATTATTAAAATTATTTAGTTTAAATAATTTTATGTTTATGCTAAAATTTTTTAAAAATTGCCCTGACTGGTGTAGTTCAGTGGTTGAGTGCCGGCCTGAGAACAAAAGGGTTGCTGGTTTGGCTCCCAGTCAAGACACATGCCTGGGTTGCAGGCTAGATCCCCAGTGAGGGGCACGTAAGAGGCAACCACACACTGATGTTTCTCTCCCTCTCTTTCTCCTTCCCTTCCCCTCTCTCCAAAAATAAATAAATACAATCTTTAAAAAAATAAATTTTTAAAAATCTTTCTGTCTTACAATTGCATACCAAAGATGAAATGATATATTTGATATTTGTTTTAGAACTCTAAGAAAAATAGTGAGAGAGATAGATAAAATAAGATTAGCAAGATATTCTCTCTACATATACATGTATTTCATTTGTTATTTCTCTTCTTAAGAAAGAAGAGAAAATGTCATTGAAAGTGGTGACACCAAAAGAAGGCACACAGAGAGGACAATTAGAATGAAGAAAAGTTCATTAGCTTTAAAATGTTATATTTAATGAAATTAAGTCAGTATACAGGAATATGTTGAAAATTATGTTGAAGTCATATTGTGTGAGAGGTGTCTTTTAATAGCACATTAAGGATTTAATAATCTATTTTGCAATAAATGTAAACCCAGTTGAGAAGTTTATACTTGACAAAAGCATAATTAGCCTTGTTTTGAGAAAAAAAGGTATCTTTAAATAATTGTGCAGTTAATCAATATGACAATATGAAGTTACTTGAACATACATTTTAAAAAGAGCAAAATCTTTCATTGTTTTTCTTAAAATATACAATTATCTTATAATAGTCATAATGTGTTTTTAAATTCTTTCCCACCTTCAGAGACTCTGAGATATTCTGTACTCCCCCACAAATCATCCCCCAGCAAAAGGCCGAGAGTCCGTGTTTAATAGGGGTTTGGAAGAAGAAAAAATAGCAGACAGAGGGCAGAGAAGCAAGAGGTCCCAGGACATCAAAGGGTGAGAAACAGAATAAACGTGGGAGCCACCACCAGCCTCCACTACTCAAAACCTTGCCATTTTTCCCCCTGCAAGATATAGCAACACAGCATCAAGGGAATCATGCCCAGACAGATTTCTGGCAGACTCTGCCTTCAGCTGGAACAGATAGAACAAGGAGATGGTCTATTGGATCCAAAGCAAAAGGATCAAGGAGAGGAAACAATGAAAGTCTCAGTTGGGGTTTGCAGACTTCAATTCAGAGCAGGAGCTTTCCCTAAACAGAGAGAGTTCAAGTGACTCATTTCTTGGGAACCCTAAACAAAGCTTCACTGGGTAAGTCACTGACAAGTCCTGGAGAGATTTGGCAGGAGCTGCTGGCTTCGCAGGGGGTCTCGTGGAGGCAGCAGGGAAATGAGGTCATGCAGTTTAGGAAAAGCCTCCTCCTGATAGAGGCAAGGACTCGAGACTAGAGAACAGGCACAAGTGGCAAGACAGAGTGGTGTTGATGAAACGGAATAACTGCACAGGGGCTAGGGAACTGCCCCGTGCTCATCTAGTGGTGGGAGTGGCCGTGGCAGGCAGGGGATCTGCAGAAAAGAAGGGGGGAAAGGAGAGTGAGAGAATGAGAGAATATGGGGGTAAAGTTTGGGAAGACAGGAAAAGAAAGAAAGCGTAGATATGCGTGCTAAACCAGCCTGCAGAGTACCTTGGTTCGACCTTTCTTTCAAAGGTTTTATTTATTTAATGTTAGAGAGAGAGGAAAGGAGGGAGAAAGGGAAGGAATACCGGACTGGCAACCCAGGCATGTGGGTTCGATTCCTCACCAGGAATCGAATTGATGACCTTTGGCTTTGCAGGATGACACCCAACCAACCCAGCCACACTAGTCAGAGCTGCCTTTACACAACTTTCATGTAGAACACATTTACACCTAACACGCCTGGAAGAATAATATTGAGGTACATAACATGATGAACTCAGGTTGCCTTATCCCTAAGATGTGCCATTTTTATGAGACATTGAACTACTTGGATTTCTTCCTTATAAATGAGCAATATTTTTGCCTAAAGAAATTGTAATGGAGCCATCATCTATTGTTCAAGAAGAATAAATATAAAAAACAAGTTTGTTAGGAGTTTGTTTTTAATCACTGAATAAAAAAAAATCCATAGTTAAAGGATTCACCAACTATATTGGAATGCTGTGCCACCATTTCCTCAAAGTGCTCCATAAACCTTACCCTAATTAAGATCAAGTACAAATCCAGCCACAGACTGTGCCCAATGTTACATACTTAATCACAAATCGCCAAGTCAGCCTTAATTTTTTAAAAAAGGGGGGCAACGAAAATGGACTTTTGCCCTCTGAGATATTGATGTTAATAAAAAGACTAACGTTTCCTGTTCCTACACCTGGACGGGAAGACTTAATCAGTTATATTGATCTGAATATTCCCTAAATTAATCTACAAACTTAATGCAACCCCAATCAAAATCCCAGTTGACTGTCTTCTCCATAAAATTGTTTCCTTTTTAATTGTATTAAGTTCTTAACTTCCTTAAGTCTCCAAATTTTACCCAAAAAGTCTTTGGCATTTGCTTAATAACCACATTAGTTTAGGAAAATGCTCAAGACCACTGAAACCCGATGGTGATTTTGCTAAGAAATAAAACCATGTGAGCATAACCACCATGCCATTTTGGGAGAAGACCTAGGGCCCTGTCCTCTCCCAGGCTGCAACCACCCTGAGAGAATAGCTATAGAGACTCCGTGCCCAGGGACCTCTGCCTCTGCCCAAGCCCGAGGGCACTTCCAACTACTCTCTGGACATTGTGACAGTTAGAGAGAGCTACCCCTGAGGGCCTAGCTGAATCCTCCCTCTGACCCTGGGCTCAGGGTCTGAGCTGCTTGGGGTCAGGTGTGGCCATTTTGCAGTTCGAGTCTAGCAGGGAGACCAATGATACTGTAGGATAGCAAGTAACGTCATGTGATGACTGGTAGGAAAACAGAGGAAGCCATTCTGACAGAACGGGTTCAAGTCCCCTAGCCTTACCCAGTGAGCTCTGCATTCTGGAGGTTGGTCCTCACTCATGGGCAGAGGGAAAAGGCGGCCTCTCAAGTAGAGTGATGCAAGGTTCACAGACAGCAGACCAGCCCGGCCATTTTAACCTTTTTCATCTCATGGCACACATAAACTAATTACTAAAATTCCGTGGCACACCCCAAAATTATACATTATATATTTCTCCCAGTCTGCAAAAAAATAGGTATAATTTTGATCCATTCTCACTGGACAGCTATTGTTGGATTGGCTATTGTAGTGTTTTTATTTGACAATTGAAAGGAAAAGAGGTCAGTGTCCCTGACTAAGCAGTCAGGTGTTATATGTTTTAAAATTCTTGTGTCACCCCGGTTGAACATGACTGGACTAGCAGATTAACCTTGGCCACTTACCTCCCCAGCCCAAGGACTGAGTTTCATTCCCGTGTACAAGCCCAGCATCAGCTACCCTCCTAGAATGTGATGGAGATTTCTGAGCTTCTTCTGAAGGCAGTTAAACAGAAATCAGCTCAGGATGTTCTGAGAGGCCCATTCATGACTGGGGGATGCACAATGCCCAACAGAAGCTCCAAAACGGACCTCTGAACCTCTCGGACCCCTTCGAGGTTTTTCATCTAGTAAAGGACCCTCCATGTACCTGATTTCTGTATAGCATGTACCTCGTGTGAAGTGATCAGCAGAGGGTGTCGATTAAACCTGAAAAGATCAGGGACCCAAGTAAACATACTTGGCCCGAGTATGCCTGACATCACCCTGGAGCTGGCCTGGGCTCCTGACTTTCCTGCATAGAGCTGAGACAAGAGAGGCCCCAGCCTCTGGTCTTCGGGATCCACCCCCATCCTCTGGGCAGCATAGACTTCCTGGGCTTTGCTCTCACTCAGCTGTCCTGTCTGACCTTCTGCCCTTTCCATCTGTGTTGACTTTCCCTGCTGTCCCTCTCCTCAAATACCAAATTCGGATTTCCTCACCAGACTGACACTGTGATCAATTTACCTGGAATCTTTCCAGTCCTGCTTCGGGCATTTATAGCTTTGTACCAATATTCTCTTTCTAACTTCTCTGTGGTCCTGACTCAATTTTTACAGTAAACATTGTGTGATAAATTAAATGTCTTTCCTCATCAGTAAATGTTACTCCGTGCATCATTCTTTAACAACTGTTTAATTTCTACAGGACAGATGATTCATAAATCCGTTCTCCTTTCTGTTGATTTCCTAGTTTTCTCCTCCAATGCTGCCATCATGCATTTATTTTCCCCAGATCAGTACATACTAGGGAGTATCAAGGCCTGGGGGTGGGTCCTGCCTATCCCTCTTATTAACTGACCAGTTACTTAACTCTTGGTGCCTCAGTCGTGAAATCTGTAAAATGAGCAGTTGTGTAAATCCTGTAGCTAATACAGCAACATGAAAGGTTTATGCCACTCTAAGTTGCCTCTAAGTAGTGGCAAGAATGATGCAACTGTGGTAAGAACTGGTCAGAAGTACCATGACATTAACTCTTAAAAAGCGACTCTTCTACTTTAAATTAATTTCTGGCCAAACAGAGCCAGATCCTTATGTTTTCAGTTCTTCACAGTCTTAAAAATTAAAATGTCATTTAAACTTGCTATTTTCTGTGTCTGTAACTTGACATGCTCTTGATGGGGTGGGGGAATAGTTATATATAGGTTTTTTAAAATTTATGAAGCCACACTTACTAGCTGTGTGCACTGTAGCAAAAGTGTGCGTGCACCATCACAACTCTCTATTCAGACAACTCCTTCTCTGTGTCAATAGGGGAACAAATTTTACAGCTTAAAATTTTTTTTTGTACATAACTATATGCATATCAACTTTCTCCTTTAAATAGACTGCTATAAAAATCTGAGCAAATTTTTAACTCCTGACAGAACAGACTGTTGTTGGGTAAGCAGTCAGTCTCAGTGGCGTGAAGGAAGGCATGAGTGTTTGAGCCCAAGTGGGTAGAGGAGATGTTCATGCATGCAGGGGCCCCACATCGGGTCTCCAGCACAGTTCCAGAGCATCCCACGGCTCATTGTGGGCAGGAGGACAACTGGGTGCAGTACCAGATTTCAAGCCAGGTGAGGAGCCTGTCCTAGTGGAAGGACAGCAGCCTGGTGGGTGGTGTAGGAGCTTCAGCCGAGGCACCATGATGGGGTGCAGGCAGACACGTGTGGACTCTCAGCCCCCTAGCTGAGAGAGTGAGGCAGCGTCCACCTAGCAG
>PVKM010025570.1:0-19857 GCA_004027735.1 Carollia perspicillata | reverse complement strand
AAGGAAAACCCACATGTGGTCATGTCAAAAATGATGAAAAGCATCTCTCTGATCTGTATAATGAGTTGGATGCTTTCTGCCTTTTCCCCGAAGTGGGGCCTTTTACGGCCTGAAGAAGAAGGTAAAGAACGCTTGAGCAGAGGCCTCCATGCTGCCTTGTTGAGACTGGATGGGTGCTCTTTGGTCAGATAGGAGCTGTCTGCATGGAAATCTTTCTACGGAGACTGGGGAGGGCCTGCGTCTCTGCCTAGGGGCTGGGCTGCTGGGGCAAGCCACGTACACTTATGGAGCCTCAGTTTCCTCATGTGTGAAAGGAGGGTAATAACACCTGCTTCTGAGGGTTGTTGTGGTGGTGTGTTATCAGACATTAAAACTCTGTGGTCCCCCAAACTATTGAGGATTGTTGTCCTGTCATGAAAAAACAGGGGTGTTTGCATTTAATTGCTGAATACACCCACTTAGCTTAAGTACTTCGGAATTTTGTTTTCTTCTTCTTTTGCTTCTAGGAGTCATCAGGAGTAGAAACAAGAGAGAGATCTGTGTTGGGGAATTTTATCATTTCCTAGTTGGGTGACCATGAGCAGGTTTCTTGTTTTGTGTTCTTCTTTCCAGATCAATTTTTAAAAGTTGATAAATGTTTACAGTTAATAAAGCCCCAAAAGCCAGGGCCTGAGATATTCCATCGTTGAAAAAATTTTCATAAACAAAGACATGAGTAGGTTTATGAGGCTCAGTTTTGTTTCCTGTAAAACAGGAAAATTAAGACCAACATTACAGTGTTTCTCATAAAATGAAATGAGGAAAGCTATATTTTTATTTTTTTAAGATTTTATTTATTTATTTTTAGAGAGAGGGGAAGGCACAGAGAAAGAGAGGGAGAGGCGCGTCAATGTGAGAGAGAAGCATTGGTCCATTGCCTCTCCCACCTGCCCCAACCAGGACTGAGCCTGCAACCCAGGCCTGTGCCCCGACCAGGAATCAACTGGTGCCCTTTCACTCTGTGGGATGATGATGCTCAACCAACCTGAGCCATGGCACTCGGGGCTGACCTGAGGAAAGCTTTATAACAGCTCTGCTCGTAATTACGAGTCAATAAATATTAATGCTCTTTCCCCCAATAACCTCCTGGTTCCAGACCTGGGTGGACAAGGGCTCAGTTCAGTTTCTCTCAACAAGCATTTACAGAGAGCTCAACAGCTTTAAGGAAAGGCAGCTGAAGGCACAGGGAAGACCAAGCTCTGGGTGAAACGACAGATATGATCTCTGCCCTCGGAGACCCTACAGCTCTAGGGAAATGTAATTCGATATATTTCTAAGGAGCCACGAGAGTGGATTAATACTGAACCTCATCGGAGTCTTACCTATTTGCCAGTCCCTGTGCTAAGGACTCTGCATGCACCGTCCCACTAAGCTCCTGAAACAACACCAGAAAGTAGACGGTACCATTACCCCCTATTCTACAGATGAAGAAGTCAAGGCTTGCAGAGTTTAGATTCATCCAAAGCCACAGAGAGCCAGCAAGTGGCGGAGCCTGGTTTAGAACACAATGCCATCTGACTTAGCACTCGCCTTCCTGGCCACTGCGCTGTTTGAATGAGGTTCATGGCATGGAACTGGAGTCCAGAAAAGATCTGTAGTGTGGCCAGTGTGTAAGTGGAAGAGTTAGGATTTGAACCCAAGACAGCCTGAGGCTGAGCCAGTGGTTAACTATTGTGCAATAATGCTCTGTGGGTTCTAGCCACCTGTTGCTTTCATCCAGGCATGTCAGTGTCTCTTCCAAGAGAAAGCAGTTTCTTCAAAATTACTGATGAATGTAAAATGTAGGGGAGCATGCTGACATGATGGATGAGACGTCACCTTTCTGTGTGCTGGTATTTAGCCTCCTGCAGGGTCCGTGCAGTTTTGGGGGTGGGGCGGAGTTAGGAAAAATGATCTGATAAACTGCCCTGACCTTCAGTGCTGGCGTCTGTTTCAACAAAGTAGGCTGTTCCCTGTGGGAGCCTTGAGATTCATTGTCTTGATTTCCTCTCCATGGCATCTTCAACTGTTGGTAAAAATAGAGATTATGTCCACTGCAACGATCAGCTGTCTAACCTGTGTGGTTTGGAGAACATCAGGTCAAGTTTAAAGATCAAGGTGCACAGAGTGTCCAAATTACACCATGCCCCTCAAGAATCAGTGACAGCACCTGGGTAAAAGCAACTGCCATGTGCCCCAGAGAGAGGAGTCATCCGCTTCTAGCCTCGCTGCCTGTGATGTATTAAGACAAGATGTCTGCCCTTGGAGCACACAGTCTGGTAGGAGAGACAGATATGCAAGCAAATGACGATACTTCAGAGTGAGCCGTGGGGCTAGAAAAGCTCAGAAGAGGGGCCTCTAAACAAAGCTGGGGGTGGTGGTCAGAGAAGGCTTCCTGGAAAAGGTAGCTTCTAATCTGAGTTAGCCAGGTAAAGGAGTAAAGCCAGCCATCCATACAGAAGAAAGCCAGCATGCGCAAAGCCATGGATATGAGACAAGCAGTGAGCAATCTCACGAGTGGCCTGTCAATAGCCTGTCAACCTCAGCAGCTTTTTAAAGAGAGGGGTGGAGAGCCGCTAGTGGTGGGCTCAGGCCAGGTGTTGAGGAGTCTCATCCGGTGGGCAGTGGGAAGCCACTGAAGGCTTTGTAGAAGGGGCGTGGCATGATCGTTTCCTTTTAGGAAGCTCTCTCCAGCTGATGGATGGCAAATGAATTGGAGGGGGCGGCGAGCCCGTGGGCTGGGACACTAATGTTGGCTATGAGCCTGGCTTAGGTGTCCACAGGTGAGGGCCTGAGCTAGGGTAGTGACAGTGGGCGTGGTGAGGATCCCAGAGATTTGGAAGGTGAGAGAATACTTGGCAATCATTACTTTGCTGAATGTGAAAAAGAGGGAGGAGGCAACGGTGACTTCAGAGGTCTGGTTTGATTGATTGGGTGGGTGGTTCTGGCAGCAGCTGGTGATGTTCTCTTGGGAACATAGGAGAGGGAACAGGACTGGGGGCTGGGGAGCTGGGAGGCATTAAGGTTAGGTCTGTATATATTTGTTTAGAATGTCAGAGGCTTGAAGAAGAGGTGGGGGCTAGCTATTTAAGCCTCATTGACAGGGAGCTCACTGTTCGGGGAGGCAGTCCCTTGTGGAGTTGGGCAGGAAGGATGCCCAATTAACTGCTGGTTGCTCCAAGTAAATTCCTGGCCTTGGTCCTGATCCTTCCTCCTAAAGCCCCTTCTTGCCCCCTTTAGCTGATTGAAGGCAGCAGTGGTGTTCTGCCTGTCTTCTTCCTTCCAGGCAGTTCCCTGAGAGTAACAAGAGACGGCTCGGGGACTCAGGCTGCCGAAGGCTGGAAGGAACCTCAGGCGATCATCTCTAAGATGAAGGAAGCTCATTTTTCAGACAAATTGAGGCACAGAGGGGGGAAGGGACCTGCCCAAAGACAGAGTGAGGTAACAGTGAAGCTAGGAACAGTTCTGCAATGTCCGACGACCATTCTACCGTGTAACTGGATGTTTAATTTCCTAGCTATGGATTATGTGGCGTGAGTGACAAGACTTGAAGAGCCGATCACAGAACATTTGTTGTGTTTCACCGGGACTCCAAGACACGCACTCTTTTTGAGCCCTTCCCTGACCCTTCTCTTTTCCAGTCTAACAGCACTGGCCCCTTGCCCGCGCCCCTGGGAACACAGTTTCCAAATCCTTCACTAACCAGCTAAGAAAGCCAGGGACAGCATCAACTCGCCCCAGAGACTCTAACTCCCCAGAGACTTCAAGGGAATGACCCACAATCCAGGTGTCCCTCCCGTGGACCCACCCCAGCTGGTCAGCCTGGCGTGAGCACCGCCTCCCTCGTTCTGAGTGCACTGCCTCCGGGGATGGAGCCCACCGCACTGCCATGCACTTCTCACCTGCGCCACCACTCGTGTCTTGTGCTGAATTGATCCCACCCCCTGCACACACACACACACACACACTCTCCTCTCTCAGCTGTGTTTCCTTGTTGATCTGGGGCTTGACCTAAGAGTCAGACCGTTTTTGAAAAGGGTAAGAGGGTGACAGTGGAAGGAAGGAAAGCTTACTTGACAATGAGAGAGCTTTCTTAGGACAAGGTCTGCCCTGCGGTGGACACAGCTTCGAGTTGCGGGGAAGCCACGAACCCAGAAAAGATTTGCCCCGGAGGCTGCAGCCGGCCTTTTCCCAGCAGTCTGTTCAGATCATACGGGCAGGGACTCTGTCTCATCCATCTCTGTGTCTCCAGGACCAAGCAGGAGGCCTACGTACAGTGACCTTTGTGAAGGGAATGGAAGCAGGGGAGCAGGGAGGGAGGGGGAGGAACCACAGCACCTTTCTTCCGTCTCTGGAGCGCGGTCACACAGCGCGACCCAGTGCCTGGCTTGCAGGGAGATCTTCTGCAGGCAGATGTTCATGAACAAGTGCCCCACGTTCCTCTGCAAAGAATGACAAAGTCTTGATTTCAGAATTGGGGGGGGGACTCCCACCACCCCTTGCTGCTATCAGTTGGCAAAAACGGAGCTCAGATAAGTAAAGTGCCTTGCCCAAGGTCACACAGAAATTAATGACTGATAGGGACAAGACCAAGAATGAAATCTGGATGACTATAGGTTGAGAGGTCATTCTTCCAAGTTCAGATAGATGGTGGCCTGGCCAAGTTGTTCACACACCATGCTTTGAACAGATACACTTGGACGCTCTTGGCTTAGTTTATCTGTCAATCGCTGTGACCCTGGGAATGGAGAGCAGTGTTGATTACCCCTCTTTGGCAGAGACTCTGACACCTTGCTCTTCCCTCCACTGTCCAGCCAAAGGCATCAGGGGGCCCCTCTCCCCAGCTCACCGTAGAAGAGCATTCACTGCTAGACGAGCCATCTAGTGTGAATGTTAATGAAGCCTGGGGATTTGGGTTCGCTCTTGTGAGTGAGCAACACTCTAGCACTTGGCTTTAAAAGGCTGGGATTTGGGGTGAACCCTCTGAATACCCTTAAAGCTGCTCCTCTGGCTCCAGGCTCCCAGGCCCACCTTCCAGGCTCTGAATGTGGGCTCCAGCCCTGTCAACCTCTGCTCCATCAGGGGCCTTCATCTCTCAGCCCACGGACCTTGCTCATTCCAGCCCCCTGACTAGAATGCCCTCTCCTTCCCTTTACACACTTCCATCTTCGGGACGCAGTTCAAGTTCTCGCTCTTCCTGGGAGCTTCCCCAGACCACTATGTCTGTAAGCCAGTGTAGCTTTCAGTGTCCTGCTGTTAGCCAAACCTATCTGGAAGGTTGAAAGCAAGGGAGTCCAGGCGACCCCTTAGGGGTCCCCCTCCTGTGACAGAGAAGGGTAGAGAGTGATCTGAAACTGGGGATGGGTGGAGGAGGCAAACAGAATAAAATCTGCTAACTGTACTGTATACCCCTGGGGTCGCTGGGTCCCACACAGCGCAGGTGGCTGCCTCCCCTGGCCTCTCCTGCTAAATGCCAGTTGTGTTTCCCAGCTGTTGTAACAACCAGGAAATAGCCTTTTCCACATTTCCAGGCACCCCTATTTGAAAACTGCTGTACCAGACCATGAGGCTCTTGCATTAGCTTCAGACACTGTCCCCTCATTACTGTGTCTCAGATACAAAGCACTTCAATAGTCTGAGCGTTTTCCCAAAGGTCTGCCCTGACTAAAGGAACAGGGAAGCAGAAGCAGCCGCATCATGACTTCAGGGTTCTCTTTTTCACTCCCCGTCAAGTCTAGAAGGGTCCCTAGGGGAGCTCCGCAGTCCGCTGCCCCTCCCGCTCTGGAAGGCCACCTGGGGTTTCAGGCCAAGAACCATGTAGAATCCCTGCACACTGGCCATCGCATAGAATGAACCGAATGGCCATATGAGTGAACAGAAAGCATTTGTTCGGGGAGGAAGTCAATGGGCAGAGAAAACACCACACACAGAAATTCAGCCCCTAGCCCCATGCTGAGACCGGTGGCTCCATTTTGGACTTTGTTGTTTTTATTCATCCTGCGTTGAAGCAGCAATACCGGTGATAGCTGTCTGTAGCTGTTGGACAGGACCCTACAGTTTGCAAGGTGCTTTCGTTTCGTATACACTTGACAGTTGATGAAGCTAAAACTCAGAGAGGTTAAATCAATTGTCCAAGATTATACAGCATGAAAGAGGCAGAACTGAGACTGGAAGTCAGGCCATTAGGTTCCAGCTGCCGACTGTGGTGACAAAGAGCTTTCTGGCCTCTCTAAATTGGTCGTGGAGGCCAAGGTTCATTAGCTAAGCTCTCAGCACTGCTACATCACCATCCCGAGTCAGTGGTGGTCGATGGCATTTTAATGGAAGCCAAATAACTCTTTCTCCTGGCATCTCAGGCAGCTGCAGTTTTGTCTCCTGTGATAATTAAACACCATCATCTTTCATAGCCGACGATCTCTGGGGCCCGATTAATGACTGGCGTGCACACCGGGGTCACCATTGGCTCCGCAGCCAGGAGTCCTTCGGGCGCCTGTCGGTGGTTTTGCAGGGTCGGAGGAGGGGCGCCCGGCCCGGCCCCCTTTCCTGGAGCCAGTGCCTTGGGTCGCAGGGCTGGTGACACATCTGGATTCTCCGCCCGAGCCGAAGTTCTAGGAGTGAATGTCTCTTTTCACGAATGTGCTCTTATGCGAGATTAACAACGTGCCCTGCTGGAATCTTTCTGCCAGTCAGAATCTTTCTGCAGCCAGCTGGGCCCCGCTCGTAGTCCTGCCCCGACCTGGGTCGTGCTCTCAGCGCAGCCACCAAGAATATTCCTCAAACGCTCCCTTGCTTAGAGCCCGTCAGGGGACCCTCTCACCCAGCCTTGATAAAGGCTGAGTTCTTTTGCCTGGTAGCTGCAGGCAACCACGGAGGTGGGCACGCCCAGGCCTGCCCTCAGTGTGCCCACCTTCCACCCTGTCACCGCCCCCTCACAGCTGTCACACCACTTACAGAAGTGCCCCAGAAGGGGGTCCTTCTCCCTCTCTCTGTCTGTCTGTCTCTGTCTCTGTCTCTCAGACCTTGGACACTCACACATGCATCTTCCTCTGCCTAGAATGCCCTTTAGACACAGGTCACATGTCACGTCTTGTGCAGCCTTCCCTGACCCCAGCAGTCAGTCTGGCAGCCACTTCTGTGCTCCGCGCACCTCCGGCGGGGCTCTCTGTAGGCTGGCTGACAAGGATTGTAGTAGCTGACGCTTGTAGAGTGCCCTTTGTGTGACAGGCATTAGCTTCAGCACTTTAAGCACTCTACCTGTGCTGACATACTTAATGTGTGGGAAGAAGAGTGGGTCATTAACAGCGTGGACTCTGGAACCAGACCGCTGGAGTTCAAGTTCTGGCTCCATCGCTTAATGGTTTTGTAACTGTAGGCAAGATACTTAGCCTTTCTGTACCTAGTTTCCTCATCTACAAAAAGGAGAATAATAATGGTACCTTCTTTATAGAGGTTTTAAGAATTAAATAAGTAAAGCCCATGGAGCCAGTCCCATAGCAAGCGCTCAATGTGTAAATGAGTATAATTTCGTTGTAATTACCATTTTGCTTTGGTATCTGTTGGAATGTCTGTTATTTTTATTAGACTGTGAGCAACTGAAAGTCAGGGACCTCTATTTGTTTCACATCTGGGTTGCTGCGTATTCGATCTATGGCAGCCCCTTTTCTTTCTCTTCCTTTTATCATGTTACTGTTATGAGGGGGGACCCCCAAAACTGGAATTTCTTTATAAAAAATGTGTATTTATTCTTACATGTTTAAGCTTCAGTCACCTTCAAAGTACTCTCCATTTGATGCAATACACCTGTTGAGACATTTTTCCCACCACTCAAAAGTTTTTGAACTCATTGATTTTGATGCTTTTTAGTACTTTTGCTATTTTTTGTTTTACCTCTTCCACATCAGCAAAACATTTCCCTCTGAAGACTTTTTTTTCATCAGGGGAAACAAACACACAAAAAAGTCACTTGTGGCAAGATTGGATGAATGGGGATTGTGGGGCACCAGGGGGCACCAGAGGTCATGCTGCTTTTTATCAGCAACTGCTGAACACTCAGTGCAGTGTGGACAGGTGTGCTCGTAAGTCACGCATCATGAAATGAGCAAAAGCGTTGAGTCTTCAACAAAAAATTTCACTGAAGCCAAATGCAACCTCTCACAACAACGCCAGTTGGCACACTGATATGAATGGGTTCCTAGAACACTCACCTGGCAGGGGAAGCCTATACTACAAGGGTCCCCCCTCCAGAAGGTAATTCCAGGTTTTTTGAGGGTTCCTCCCTCATATATGTTCATTTTATAAGTAAGGAACTAGAGACTCAGAGAAGTTAAGTGACTTCCTTGAAATCAGGTAGCTTGTCAGAGACAGAGCCAGGAGTGAAACAGGCCTGTGAGACTCCTGCCTCAGACCTTCCTTTCACATCTGTTCCCCAAACGCTGGCAGTTTGTCAAGGTTAGGACTCATCTTCACCCTAAAACTCATCGGGTCCCTGCACAGAACAGAGAGCTGTTTAATGACACCGACTGACAGAACCACCTCAGGGCCCCTCTCCTGAGGGTGCACCTTGAACCCAGGGCAGATCCACACCCTGGTTTGCTGTGACGTGTTTACCTAACGCGGAAAGGGGCTCTGATCTTTGAAGACACGGAGACCCCATGTGTTCAGTTCTCAGTGCCGGGCTGCGGCCATTCTCTCCGCTGCTGATCTGCATGTTGAGCCATAGGCACCTTCCCCAGGTCAGGGCTCCCGGAAGCCAGTGCGTCTCCAGAGCGGCTCTGCCACAGTAGAAGAACACGCCGTCTTTCTGTCCGACACACACCTGCTGTTTCTCTCCCAAGGTTTCTCGCTTTGGGACCCCAGCCATAAAGGCCGCAGAGCGATCACCCTGGTAACGATTTAGCACTTCACGACTTCTTCAATCAATCAACATAACTTGATCGAAACTGTGGAATTCATAGTTATGACCATTTTTAAAAGTTACCGTATTCCAGGCACTATGCTAAGCACTTTACATACATTCTCATTTACTTCTTATAACACTCCTATAAGGTGGACATTATCTCCATTTAGTGATTAAAAAAAAAAGCGAAGCTCCAGAGAAGTTAAGTAATGTGGGCGAGGCTGCAGAGTTTGTACCTGTCAGAGCCCAAACTGGAACCCCGTTATCTGCGCCCAGGTGCCCAGGTCTCCGGAGCACCATCCTTTCCGTTCCCTGCGCTCTGCCCCGTGCTCTGGTGAGGCCTCCCTGTGACCTTGGTTCGGGGAAGCGCAGCCTGGAGGACGCAGTCTTCAAGATTTGTGTGCGTATGAAATGAACAGCGTCTGAGGTGTTTGAGAGAACCAAGCACTGCAAATATATTCAACCACTTCTTGGGCGAAAAACACCTTCCTGGAAAACCAGGCTTGTAAAACTCAGATAAGGAAGTGGCCTTTACTGACAGAGGCGTGCTATATAACAGTAAAATGGCTCCTATTTGGGCCTGATTCAGAGATACACTTGGTGGCTATACCCGCGAGAAGAGGGTGTAAATCGGAATTTACAGCACATCCTTGCAATGTACTGATGCCTGCTTACTGCTGGGTAGCGGGGGGAAGCCGCTGCCTGCACAGGCAAGAGGTCCACCTACCTCATTTGCTCTTCTGTCCCCATATTCTGTACGTTTTCACTGGGAATATACGGATGAATGGCACATGGGCCCTTCCACTCAGGGCCCTGTGTACTTGGCACTTAAGCCAAGGATACTGCTCTTCATCATCTGGAAAGGGGTGACATGGGAATGTGTGCACCCTTCACAGGCACACAGACCGAAGACCAGGGAGGTGAAGCGCGTTACTGGAGGCCGCCCAGCCAGGGAGGAGAAACCAGGGAGAGTTCCTATTTTAGGCCCTCTCTGTCTCATTCACTGTTGAATTCGCGGCACCCGGCTTACAGGTCCTGGCACAGAACGACACTCAGTACGTGCTGAATGCAGGGACTGATTCCGAGTTTCCCTCCGAAGACAGGAGTATAAACTGGAGAGGAAGAAGGGGCTCCCTCTGTCTTCCTTCCTGGCTCTAAGAGCAGAACGAAGACTCCGTTTAGACCAGAGGAAACTTGCTCCTTGAGAAGGGCATGTCTCTTGCGGGGAGGGGGTTGAATGAACTTCCGTTGCCGAGTCGGGTTCTAAAACACAGAGTCTTTTCCTTTGGGAACCTGGAATACATTGAGGTCCCCCTTTCTAACCATCCTCAGAATGGAAGGGGTGAGGGAAGAAGGGGAAAGCAAAGAACCCGGCTGAAGCGTCCAGAACTCTGGCTCCAGGCAAGTAAGTAAAGGCCTGCATGGGTCCATGGCCTGGAGAGCCCAGGGTGGTCTGCTATCATTTGTTTGCAAGTAAATATTCTCTACACCAGCCTTATCTTCCTGGACAGACTGCCCAGGCCATTCCCACGGGCCATTCACTTTATGGAGCATCTGCTCAGTGCTAGGACCTGTGATCCCCGGCAGAGAGGGGAAGGGAACGTTTGCACCTACCAGAGTATGCAAGCTTGGGGGGTGGCAGGGAAGGTGAGGGAACCAGGTTTCCCGCTGTCAGCATTCAATGGAGGGGAAAGGAACTTTAGAGAGGACAAACCGAGGAAGACTTCCGGAAGGGGGTGACAACT
Organism: Carollia perspicillata; assembly: GCA_004027735.1. NCBI lineage: Eukaryota > Metazoa > Chordata > Mammalia > Chiroptera > Phyllostomidae > Carollia > Carollia perspicillata. Next base: position 9,198 of record PVKM010025570.1, on the reverse strand, counting down.
GAGCTGAGCTTCAAAAAATAGAGAAGATTTGAACCAAGGTGTTTCTTGTCCCCATAGGAGAATTTCCTCATAAAAGTTTGATTTTTAGATTGGTGACCAGTGGTCTTACAGTTAACATCCCATTGATTCAGGACTCGTGGCAGTGCTTCTAGTTACCAAGCCAGAGCTTGGCATCTCCACTTAGTCACAGAGCAGATGTCTGTAGGCTTGCAGGCAGCCCTGTCCTGAACCAGACCTCAGATGCTTGCTGCCTGCACTGAAGGGCTTTTCTTCCCTCTGGCCATGGCCTAAGACAGCCGAGCAGATGGCTGTGTTTTATGCAAAGGCACCGTGGTTTGGTAGACAGAATTCAGGCTTTGGATTTATAAGGACCACTCACTGGTGGTGTAAACCTCATCTATAAAATAGGACTGATAATAATAAGTGTATTAACCCCTAGAGGTTCTTGTGAGCATTGGAGAAGTTAAGGCTATGAAAGTACACACACTAGGTGTTCAAATACGTGACAGCAACTATGAATGTCAATTAGGTAAAATTTCATGAGGAGGTTGACTTCTAGTGTGGGGCCAGGAGCAAGGACTAGGTCACTCTTGTCTTCTGGCCTCCTGGTCACCAGGGACAGTAGTGGTCCAGCCCCTCTCAATGCTCTGGTGCACTGGACTGCAGCCAGCAGCCTGAAGGGCCAAGGGTAGAGGGGACACTCAACCATCCCAGGAGGCCGCTTCTGCTGCTGGCTTCTGTCCCAGGCTCCAAATGTCTCCATTAAAATGCTGCCTGAGGACAGCTAGACAAAACAAATGACCTTGCATATTCCTGCCTTCTGTCTAGTCTTAGGCTGTCTGTTCTTTAAGTGGGACCCTCTGCCTGTTCTGCCGGCCCCCAGTTCTCTCCCCTCCCATCGAGGGGCAGCCTGCTGGCTCCCTTCTGGTCCAGGACCACAGCAGGGCACATCTTCGGAGGCTACCAACCACACTCTGTGGCCCTCTTGGGTACCGTCCTCACTGGGGTTGAGGTTTCAGCCACTGAGCTGCCTCAGCAAATCCCTGTCCCCTGTGGAAAAGTGTGGCTGGAGTGGAGGGTACAGGGAGGGAGCTGATGAGAGATGAGGCTGGAGTGACAGGTGTGGATCAAACTCTGAAGGACTTGGTAGTCCCGGTCCGTGCGGGCCTTTCCCTGAAGGTAGCAGTTTGTAGGAAGGGAGCGATTGCTCAGATGGGTTTCTGGTTTCCGGGTTTTTTTTTCTGCCCCTCCCCTCCCCACCATTCCCACCAGATTTGCTTTGTAATCCATTAGCATAAAATATTGGGTTACCTAAAAAGCAGAGAGTGATGCATCTTCCACTAAAAATAGCCGTAATAGTGACAGTGCTTCACACTTAGGCTTGATGGTTTCCAGAAAGCTGTCTCCTGAGCTGAGAGAGAGCAGAGGTTTGGGAATATCCCAAGCACCTCGGTCTGGACCCTGTACTCACTGAGTCTCATCTCCTCTGTGAAATGCGGGGTTCTCCTGAGGAACTAATGAAGAGGAATACTTCGTGAACTGTGAACTTCAGAAAGCTTTCCTTCCCAGGGGGAGCCTCGTTTGACGTCACTGTAGCTCTGCGATTTCCTTAATAAGCTCACCCCCTATTTCACAGGTGAGAAAACTGAAGCACCAAGAGGCTACGTGACACAAATTGTCTTAGTCTTAGACCTGTGGAAACCACACAGTGGCCCCCATGACCTCTGAATCACCTGCAGGCTAGTATCCCCTTTTCCTGAAGGGTAGTGCAAGCTTGCAGTCTAATTAATACCTTTATCGTCCTGTTCTGTGGAACTGAAGAAGTCCAGCAGCTGTCCGTCTTCCACCTCCATCCCCTCCGGTTCAAACTGGCGGGGTTTCTCCTGGGATGGCTGTTTAGGTTCATGGTTTAAACTCATATCCATCTCCTTATCAAATGGCCAGTCAGCCGCCTCTTTAGTGTTCTCTCCTGCACATGCTTTCTCATTTTTTTTTCCCAACATGGACAGGCTGAGAATTTTCCAGATCTTTGTCATGGTTTCTTTTTGCATATTAATTCCTTCCTAAATTCATTTCTCTCTTCTTGAGTTTTACTATAAGCAGGCAGAGGAAGAGCTACTCCTTCACCAATTGGCTTAGGAATCTCCTCAGCTCAATACCTGATTTCATTGCTCACGCTTTCTGCCTTTCACGAAACACTAGAACACGAACACAGTTCAGCCAAGCACTTTGCCGCTTTATAACAAGTATCACCGTTTTTCCATCGTCTGATGACCTCATCCTCATTTCTGTCCGAGACCTCATTAGAATTGCCCTTAATGTCCATATTCCTACCAACATTTTATACCTAAATATTCATGTATTCTCCAAGAAGATGGAAGCTTTCTCTACAGTTCTGTTCTCCTTTTTCTTCTCCTCCTCCCACTTCTCCCCTGAGCTCTCAGAATTACCTTTAACAGTCCCTTTATGGCAACATATGCTTTCTCTAGCATGCATCTCAAAACTCTTCCAGGCTTTACCCATTACCCCGTTCCAAAACCACTTCCACATTTTTAGATATTTGTCATTTAACACCTCACTTCTCAATACCAATTTCTGCTATAGCATGGGCTGCTATGACACAGCACCTTAGACTGGGTGGTTAAAACAACAAAAATTTGTTTCTCACAGTTCTGGAGGCCGGGAAGTTCAAGATCAAGGTCCTGGTAGACTTGGTGTCTGGTGGGCCCTCTTCCTAGTTAGTTAGAAAGTCACATTCCTGCTATATCCTTGCAGGGTGGAGAGAGAGAAAACTCTATCTCTCTGGACTCTTCTTATAAGGGCACTAATCTCATGAGGACGCCACCTCATGTCCTCAGCTAAACCTAATTAGCTCCCAAAGACCCCACTGCCAAGCACCATCACGCTCAGGGCTGGGGCTTCAACACACGAATATTGGGCATGTGCAAACATGCAGTCCATGACAACAGTCATGTGGTTAGTAAGCGGCAGAATCCGGGATGAGATCGGTTTCCTCACTTCTTCCCCCTCACGATATCCTCAGCTCCCAAAGACCAGGCTTTCTGTGAGCATAGCTTAGGTGGATGCCAGTTCAGGTTTACCTCTAGGACTGGCCTCATGTGCGGCATCACGAGAAACCCGACTTACGTCTTTTTAAATATCATCCACGTAGCCATGTGCCTTTAGGCACTATACTTACCTGCTCTACGTTAGTCATCTATAAATTTGGTGTTACTCTCTACTGAGTAGTTGAAAGGAGTAAATAAAAGCATCTTGATTCCCGCATCTGTAAAGAGGGAGTAAAAACAGTAGCTGCTCTGTATGGGGTTGTGAGGATCCACTGAATTTAAATTCGTACGTAGCTCCAAATAGTGCCTGGCAAATAGTAAGTGCTCGGTGAATGTTAATGGTGTTTTTTCATATATTCCAGTTGATTTTTCATTGGGCTCACTCCCTTTGCTCAAAATTCACCTTCTCCCCGAGTCCATCACTAGCCACCTAGCCTAAAATGTCACCAGTCCGCCTAAAATTTCACCATTGCCCCAACATATATAGGCCCCTTCCTGTGTGTGTGTGTTCTCAGAATCATCGCCATCTTGGTAAACTATATACAGAGTCTGGGACAGATAACATTCCCCCCTCCCCCGCCCCGCTTTTTTTTTGCAAAATCTTTCATTACAAAATCATAAGCCTGTAATTCTATAACATAACAATGTCACACTCAAGCACACCATATGGCATTTTAGGTGAAATGTGCGAATTAAAACTATAACTTATTACACCCATATTGTACCCAACCAACCACACTCAAGCAGGGCTTACTTCTGCTGGACCCTGTATTGTCCCTTGTTTCATTTGCCACACATATTAGTGGTTCTCAGATTTTAGCACCCATCAAAATCAACCAGAGACTTTGTGGAGTCAGACTGCTGGGCCCCACCCACGAGTTCACAATTCACTAAGTCTAGGTAGGGTTAGGACCCAAGAATTTTCATTTCAAATAGATTTTCAAGTGATGTTAAAGCTGCCGGTCCCAGGCCACACTTTGAAAACTACCGCCCCAAGAGTGTATCAAAGAAACAGTGTGAAATTAGTGACAAAGAAGGCTAGTCTTTTCTTTAATATTATTTATTGTCTCTGTCCTACAAGAATTTAAGCTCAGTGGGGACAGGGGTTTTGTTTGTTTGTTTGTTCATCTTGTTTCTTCATGTATTGCCAGCACGGAGAATAGTAGCTGCTCAATAAACACCTGTTGAGTAAGCATTTATTGAATGCATTATTAGTATGTTGTTCACCATCTAGCAGTTCCTGCAGGGTCCTGTTCTGCCCTCCAGCCACGCAGCCCCTGGCACTGTCCACTGACCACATGTTTGTGCCCTAGATCACCCCAGCGGCCTGCAGAACCACTCGCGGCTCCGGACGCCGCCACCTCCGCTCTCGCATGCCCACACCCCCAACCAACACCACGCGGCCTCCATTAACTCACTGAACCGGGGCAACTTCACTCCAAGGAGCAACCCCAGCCCGGCCCCTACGGACCACTCGCTGTCCGGAGAACCCCCTGCCAGCGGCGCGCAGGAGGCGGCACACACCCAAGACAACTGGCTGCTCAACAGCAACATCCCCCTGGAGACCAGGTACAGGCTGTGGGGGGCCGGGGCTGAGCTTCAAGGGGTGGCCAGAGGGTGGCCCAGCTGAGACCCTGGGGTCTCAGGAAGCTGTGGTCAGGTACACAGCTTAGGGATGCAGGTCTCTGGCTGCCAGAGAGAAAGACCATGGAATGGAGGTAGGGCAGAAAGAGTGTGCCCTTGATCAAACAGCCCCCAAGACCAGGGCTAGCCTGCCACTTTCTAAAGGTACGACCTAGGTCAAGTTGCTAAACCCTCTGTGTCTTATCTTCCTTGTCTACACAATGGGGATGCTGCTCACTGGAGGGGGCTGTTCTAAAAGTAGGTGGCAGTGATGACTGGGAAGGTGTCCAGCACAGGTGTGTGGCAGACGTCATTAGGTTCTCACTCAGTGATTTGGGCCCGTACCTCCTCCCTTCCCTACTGTGATTTGGTCACCCTGGGCCTGGTATCGGGGCCTGCCGGGCCTGTGACGGGTGCTCATGGAGCGCTCTCTCCCCTCCTCTGTACCCCTCCCCTGACTCTCCTCTCCTGCTGGCCTATCCCCTTTATACCCAGAGCCCTGATAATCCCTAAACTACACTTTGCGATATAGGAGCTTTCGTACCTGTGATGTGATGTAACTCTCAGCTTTATGAAGGGTATTATCATCACGGATCCGTGGGGCAGTGTGGGAAGCTGAGACTCTGAGAGGGTCAGAGTCCGCTGATGGACAGCCGAGGTTGCCGGACTGCACGTGCAGGGCTGTTTCCCTGAACCACAGCCACCTTTGCCTCCTCTCCCTCTTCCAACCCAGCACGGGGCTTCCTCAGTTCCGAGGCCTCCGTCAGCCTCCGTTCTGTAGCTGTCCCCCTTCCCTCTGAGTAGCCACTGTTTTTCCAAAACTGACCTCTTTTATGATGACAAGAACAGTAAAATCTCACTGGGGAGAATGCAGAGAGGAGAATTAGGTTTACCCATACCCCTGCCCTCTGAGACCAGCACTGCTGCCTGTGGGTGACAGAGCCTTTCCCCGCTCTCTCAACTGGAGATGAAGGGTCCCAGGCTGTCGCACCTGGAACCTCTTAATTTTCTACCCTATTTCTCAAAGTAGTGGGAATCATGGATTTTATTATCTCAGACTCCTCCTTTTCTGCGGAGAGGACAAAATCATACATTGAAGGAAGGCAAATTAATCCGTACGTGGAAAGTGCACCCATCTGACTCCGCCTGGCACATGACTGTGATATTTGCACACTGAGCCTGTGGGGTCCAGGGAGAGAAAAGTCAGCATCCTTTTGTGCCACTCTACTCCCGTAGCGTGGTTTTTCCAAAGGCAGATTTCTCAGAGAGACAGCCCAACCTGCACACGCCTCCAGTCTCCTAATTAATATTGTTTTTGTTGACATCTTTTAAAATCATGTGTGACTTTTCCCCATATGTCTCCTTTGCTCTCATCAGTGACTAAGTTGGATAATGATGTGTCATCCCACCCAAAGGAGCTTAATCAGGGCTCCATTATCTCCCACGTGCTCACTGAATGAGGGCACGCAGCTGAAAGGAGCCAGCAAATAATCGGTGGTTCCCAGTATCTGCATGGAGCATGGTGGCCACTCCTTTTGCTTGGATGTTCATTTTTGTCACTTAGGACCAAAGTAAGTGGTTCTCCAGGTTTTTCAGGGGAACAGAAAGTAGAACACAAACAGCAGGGACACCTTCCTGATGGTTAGTTCGAGACCCGAAGGCGGTCCCAGCCTGCCTTTCTCGCCTCACCAGCCAGTCCTCACCTGCCTTTCTGGCCCTCCATCCTCTTACATCCATTGCTCAAACCACCTAGAACTTGGATTTCTTTTTCCCTTATATTTTATTACTCGAGTGACAAGTTTTCTGTAGAACAGTTAGGAAATGGAAATAAGCAAGAGAAGAAAATCAGTCATTTCTACTACCAAATGATAACCATTGTTAAGCTGCTGTCATATACTCATGCACACCATTTTACATATATCCATAGCTAAGTATAACATAACTATTATGTATTTAATATTCAATACGTGATGTGCATATGTGTGTGTTTATCAGTCTCCCGCCAATTCCGCATCTCCTTCAGGCCTCAGTGCCTTTGCACCTGCTGCTGGACAGCACTCCGCCAGAGTCACCCTCCTCTCCATTTCTTGGTCTAGCAAAGTCCTGCTCATCCTTGAAACCCAGACAAAATGTTCGAGATACACTTCTGTGACCTGAGTTCAGTGCCTCTAGAGATGGCCTAGAACTGGGAGGGCTACCTAACATAATAGATAACACAATGAGAATTCTGGATCTTACTACTGACCTTCGCTGGTTGGTGGCACAAAACCAACGGGGTGCAGGATCAGTGTCAAGTCTGGCAGATAGAATCACAAGGAGTTTTGACCAACGTGCTGAGGTGGACGAGCACGGGCTTTAGAGTCCGACCTCCTGGATCCCTGTCTTGGCTCTAACACTTAGTAGCCAGGCAAGGGCCTCAACACCCCGAACCTTGATGTCCCGGCCTGTGAATTGGGATAAGAATGCACTCCTCTCAGGTCGGAGGAAATCGATAAAATATCATGTGCAAAGCACACAGCCCAGTGTCGGACATGAAAGGCATCTTGTAAAAACTATTTCCCTTTTTTTCCGTATGTATCTGTTTCCCATAGCAACACTGTGAAAAAGAAAAGTCACTCAAAAAATATTTATTGAACCCCTACTCACCAGAGGAGTTGAGAGGAAATAGTAGGTTGTACCTCTTCTCTGCTTGGAAGAGGTAGGGTTGGCCCTGGTGTTCTGAGGACACAAGTGGCGGTTCATTTACTGTAGCAAGTCGTTCAAAGATCAGGTTTTAGGGGCAGGCACATTCTGCGCCCAAACCCATACTCCAGTGCTCACTGGCTATGAGCCTAGACCTTACGTTTTCCTCTTAAAAAAAGAAGAAAATGTTAGTAACTACCTGTCCTGATTATCTACTGCTACACACACACACACACACAACTTAGTGGCTTAAAGGGCCACCAGCTGGTTACACTTCACACAGTGAGTCAGGATTTCAGGAAGCGCTCAGCTGGGCTTGTTTTCTGCAGCACATGGTGTCTGCTGAGGTCGATCCGTGGTATTTAGCAGTCGGCTGGGCAGTCTGAAGGTGGCTTCAGTCACATGGCTGACCCCGACACCTCGGGCTGGAAAGCTGGGCTCACTGGGACTCCTCTCCCTCTAATGTGGCCTCAGGGCCTCTGCACAGCCTTCCCAGCAGGGAGCTGCACTTCCCACTCAGTGGCCCAGGGCTCCATGGCACTGAGACAGAAGTCATTGAGCCTTCTAAGGCTTGGCCTGCCTGAAACTGGGGTAGTGTGACTTCCGCCATATTCTATTGGTCAAAGCAGTCATAAGCCAGCCAGCTTCCAGGGCAGGGACAATAGTCCTCACTTCTCAAAGGGAGAAATACCCAGGAATTTTTAGGCGCTTGTAATCCAGTCTGCCATCATGTGTCATAAGGCTGCTGTAGCAAATGCATACGGTAATGTCTGAAAATGTCTTAGCACACAGTAAGTGCTCAACTATTTATTATGCCGTGCTTTATTATTCAGTAAGTATTCACTGAAGGCCTACTGTGTGCCTAACAGGTAAGACACTTTCGAGAACAGACTCTTGCAGTAGGGTAAGTGTTACTATGATAGAGGTAAACACAGAGAATGTGTGTTTTAATTCCCTTGGAATCCCCAGCACACAACACAGGACATGCATCCTGATGGGTGCTTGATAAATATTAGGACTCGGGTGAAATAAATGGATGATGGAACAAAGAAATGAATAACTGTACTCACCTGAGACTTGAGGGGAACAAAGAGAAGACTTCCCAGTGGACCTGCTGTTGTGCGGCTGAGAGCCAGAGAGCAAGCAGGAGTCCCCAGGTGGAGCTGGGGAGAGGGGAGGGCCTGAGAAGCAGAGCCTGAACAGAGGCCGAGACGCCCGCGAGAGCAGGGTCTATTTGCAATAGTTGTCCTGAACGACTGTTAGCCAAGCCCCGCCAGAATAGGGAGCCTCCTGATGCCAGAGAAGCAGTCACAGGCCTTTCCCTAATTGTCAAATTGAGTCTCTGTTGAGACACTAAAATAAATAGCTGAGAAAATACCATAACAGCTGGTAGGATGACCAGAAGGGATTTAGATTTCATGCTGGCAGAAAAAGAAAGGCTAGCAGAAGGACAAAGGAGAGACAGGACTTGGTTAACCCACTCCTTTCTCCGCTTCTGCTGTGACTGTGGCACCCCCCAAGGGTAGTGGAGTCCCCAGGGGAGGAGACCAGGCCTACCAGTGCTCCCTGGAGCTGGGGTCAGATGTGTCTTTAAGCCCTGCAGGTGCATCTGTGGTCCATTCTGGTGGAAACCATGTGTTCAGGGTCCCCTAAACCTTGACCCACTTCCTCACACTCTGCAGCAACAGACTCTTAATTGATTTCCCAGGGACTATCTGATTAATAACCCGTCAGGCTCCTGTCTGATGAAGGGTAAGCCAGAGCAGAAGGCTGCCAGACCTTGGCTCCAGTTCATCTGATCTCAGGCCTGGTTTGGGAGACTGGG
>PVKM010025569.1:0-19874 GCA_004027735.1 Carollia perspicillata | reverse complement strand
GGGGGTGGAGGGGGTGGGATACTGGCCCCTGGGGGGCTAACTGGTACCCACCAGAGAACCCAGGCCCTGGCAGCCTCTGATAAGGCCACGGGCCACCTGGCTCAAAGAGATTAGGTTGGTCGCCAAAGGGTGCAGAGAACTACACCCTACACCCTACGCCAGTGGGCTACAGTCAGACCTGGGTTCGAGTTGTGACTCTCCCACCACTGGGTGCCTTTGGCAGTGGCTGCCCCTCTGGGGGCCTCTGTTTCCTCACCTATAAGATCCAGTGATGAGAACAGGGCACCGTGCCCACCCTTGGGCGCACCCAGTCTGATCAAGGAGCCACAGTAAACACATAACCGCCACGAGCACACTGAGCAGAGCCATATGGAAATAAAGGCCAGAGCATGACTAGGGACTCTGAGGAGGCTACATTTGGGGATGGGGTTTGGGGGGCGGGTGGGAGAGCGGATCTGGGGAAGGGCCTTCCTAGCGCTGGAACAGCTACTGCGAAGGCCAAGAGGCAAGACTTGAGACTGGTGTGTTTGGGGAACAACCTGTAGGTGGCAGGGGCGGGAGGAGGGGGAAAGGCTGGGGCAGCACCCTGGACCAAAAGTGCTGAGTGGGGTACGAATGAGACCACAAGGTACGGCCCCGTAGCTGTCTCCTCTCAGCGCCAGCCACATCCGTCCAGGGCCGCCTGTGACTCATCTGCGCCGACCCTGAAAAAACAGGGCCCGCCCGGTGCTGTGGGGCGAGGAGCCGGTGGGGGGTGTGTGTGACTAAGTCAACAGGGCGGGCTAGCGGAACGCACGTCCACGGCGGCCCGGGCTCCTCAAGGGGGCGGACGCGGAGGACCAGGAAGTCAGCGCGGGGCCTGAGGCGCCTGCACCAGTTCGCTGGGCCGGAGAAAGCACCGGGACGCCAGGGGCGGCGAGGACGAGGGCTGAGACCCGAGAGCCCCGCGTGGCGGCCGCAGGCCTGGGCCGCGCCCCACGCGGGGTGCACCGTCCCCGCGGTGCACTCAGGCCCGCGCCATGCGTCTGGGGCGCGTGAGCAGCTTCAGGCTGGAGCTGGCGCGTGGCGGTTCGTACCGCGGCGGCGAGCGGCTGTGCGGCCGGGTGCTTCTGGAGGCGGCAGCGCCACTGCGTGTGCGAGGGCTGGAGGTGGTCGCCCGTGGCGGGGCTGCAACGCAGTGGCTCGAGGGCCGAAGCGTGGGCGTCAACGCAGTTTCCAGCCACTTCGCAGCCTCAGAAACATATCTGCGGCGGCGGCGGCGGCTGCTCCGAGGTGAGCCGCTCACCCTCCCTCCCCATTGCTAGGATCACCTCCCCACACACATACCGGGTACCCACTCCCCAGGTCTGCGCGCCCCTCTCCAGAGCCGCGAGCCTTTCGACTTAGACGCCGTGTGATCGGGTGGCCCTTCTCAGAAAGTGGGGATCTCCTCCCCAGGGTCTGGACACTCCCACTGGGACATTCACCCACCTACTCACTCCAAAACCCTCTTCCTTGGGAACCCCTCCCAGGGTCTGGGCACCTCCACTCCAGAGCCCAGATGCCCTTGATTTAGAGGCTGTGTAGGGGTGCAATGGGGACCTTGTCTGGGGGAATCCCTGGGTGGAAACCGGAGGTCCTAGATCCTCCTCTCTGGAGGGACCCCAGGATCCCTGCCAACCCCCGGTCTGGGGTCCCTGATTTCCAAAGAAGTCCGCCCGTCTCGCTCAGGCAGTGCACTCTCCCTCAGTTTAGCCCGCATTGTTTGAATTGGAGGGTTCTTCCCTGGCTTGGGGGTTCTGGTGGTGTTTGCAGGTGAGGTGGAAGAGACTAGGGGTGAGATCAGATTAGGCTGGGAGTCTAATGTGGTGGCAAACCTCAGTCCCCCACCCTCAGATGGCCAGACAGGAGCAGAACAGGGACCACAGAAAGAGCCGTGGAGGATATGAGTGTCTTTGAGGGCCCTTCCACTGCCTCCCTTATACCTATCTGCAAACTACCCACAGCAGGAGACAGCTCAGACTTGGTCTTGCAGCCTTGTCCCAACAGCCCCCAGGTTTGAAGGACTCTAGCCTGACCAGCCGTAGAAACAGAGGTGTAGTGGTGATGAGGTGTGGCAGGAAGGGGCCCCAGAGGGACTTCCCTTCCCCTGCAGCTCAAGAGAAATTGGGGTTGGTCTCATCCTACTGTCCCTCTGTTCCCACTCGCTGCTGGCTTTCTCAAGACACTGGAGGGGCAAAATTTGCAGATGCCCCTGTGTGACCCTGCCCATCTCTGGGCCTCTGGGGACCCATCTGTAAAATGCACCGAGGGAAATGTTTGCTCATTATGAGCCTTCCTGTCCCTTCAGAGTCACCTCGTCCCCCACCTCCTCCTGGCTTATGGCCTCCTGTGTTCTATTTTGGCCACAGTTGGCCCTGACAGAGGGTCCCAACCCCTCATTTCATCCCCAGAGTTGATAGCCTCTGCCCCTCCCTCTGGGCCTGTTCTAACCGCAGTCACGAGCTGACAGGTCTGGTTATGGCCATCACCCACTAGGGGTGCGGCGGCCTTCAAGGGACGTCCCTGGGTGGCCTGAGCCAGACTCAAAAGGGATGGCCAAGGTAGGCGTGGATTCGAGCAGCAGTGCATCTCTCTGCCACCAGAGGGCGCAGATGCCCCGTAGATCGGTAGGAGGCAACTGCCTTTGAAACCCAAAGTACGGTTCCTTCGGGAAACTGAGGCCCAGAGAGGGGTCATTCTTGCCCCGAAGTCACACTGCAGCCCTGGGCTCCGGGGGTGCCTGGAGCTTTCCCTGCACTACGCTGCGTCTGAGGGGGTCAAGGCTGGAGGTGCCTGAAGTGGACACGAAGGCTAGGCCTCGAGGTCAAGTGTAGGCGTTTGCCAGAGGCTGGAAGTTGGGAAAGAAATGTTGGTTGGTAGGAGCACCTCGGGCTAAAGAGCTTTAGGCGCAATCTTGTGGCAACGGGTCGAGAGCGGTTGGTAATCCGGAAAGAAGGCTCTGGGAGGGGTCCCGTAGGGGCGACACTGAGATTCATGCAGAACTCTGAGAGCGGGCTGAGTTTCTTCCAGCATTGTGCACGTGGGAACTCAGGCCCCAAGAGGTTGTCATTAGTCCCGGATCACCCAGCTGAGCGGGCTTGGAATCAGAGAAAGGAGGCAGCAGGTGGGGGGTTGGAGGAGGCCCCACCGACTTCCTTCTTCCCCGCCAATGAACTGGGGGGAAAACTGAGACCCGGTGACCTAGGTCTCCAGTGCCCTATTAGGGCCAGGCCACGCCCCTCCAACTCGGGTTGGACATGCCCCGAGTCACGTCTGCAAGTAGTTGCGGGTTGATGATTAAGCTGAAGGAGCGAATGGTCTTTTTGAGTGACCTCAAGCCCCGACCCCGTTTCCTGGCCTCAGTTTCCTCTCTTTATCCCCGAGATCCGGGGCAAACCGGTTCTGGTCCCCAATTCTTCAGTTTCACCCCAGGATTCACGAGGGTGGAGGACAAGCGGCCTGGGAGTCTGGGAGTTTATTTTGCTACTTGTCTGGGCGGAGCCACGCCTCTCGCTGCTCAATTGGCTATTCTTTCCCAGGGCGGGCAAGTATCGCGCTTTGCCCCGCCCCGCCGTATAAAAGTGGCGCCAGCATAGGCTCTGAAGAATCTCTGGCCGCCTTCTGAGTGCTTCTGCGCGCGCTGGGTGGGTTTGGTTTTCTGAGGCTGTGGCGTCGCCCCTCGCTCCTCCGTGTCAGGGATTCTAGGCCAGGGTCCGCGTGTCTAGGGTTTGCATCCCCGGCGCGATGCTTTTCGACAAGGTGAAGGTGTTCGTTGTGCATCTGGACGACACGAGTGCGGGCGCTAATCCCGTGTTCAGCGGCGGCCAGGTCGTAGCCGGCCGGGTGCTGCTAGAGCTGGCGGGCCTGGCGCGCGTGGGAGCCCTGAGGCTGCGCGCGCGGGGCCGCGCCCACGTGCATTGGACCGAGTCACGCAGTTCGGGCTCGAGCACCGCGTACACGCAGAGTTACAGCGAGCGCGTGGATGTCCTGAGCCACCATGCCACGCTTCTCGCGCCAGGTACGACCAGGGACCCTTGCTCGGCACACGTGCTGCGCACCCTGGGAGCCCTACTCAGCCCCTGAGCCGCCCCCTCTTTCTCCTACTTACAGATACGGGAGAGACTACCACATTGTCCGCTGGGCGGCACGAGTTCCCATTCAGCTTTCAGCTGCCTCCGTAAGTCATCTGGGGTGCTGGATTTGGGGCTCCACTGTTAGGTATCTGGGGATCTCTGAGCCCAAGACTGTCTCCGCTGGGAAGCCCTCAGGAGTGTCTCTGTGTCTCTCAAGCCCCCTAAGTCTTTGGGACTCCCCGACCTGCTAGTCTCTATGCCTCACCTGCTGAAGCCCCTTCCTTCAACTCCTAGGACACTGGTGACGTCATTCGAGGGCAAACATGGAAGTGTCCGATACTGCGTCAAGGCCACCCTGCACCGGCCCTGGGTTCCTGCCCGCAGGGCAAGGAAGGTGTTTACTGTTATCGAACCCGTGGACATCAACACGCCTGCCCTGCTGGTGTGTGGCTGGCTGCCCCTGGGGTGGTGGGATGTAGTGCCCAGGAACAGGGGCCTGGCTCCTGGGTGACTCCGACTGGCTCTTTATCCTCTTCACAAATTGTCACAAAGCGTGGGTCACAGTTGGGCCCTGGCAGGGAGGGAGGCAGGCAAAGGAATGTCCGTGGTGTTGGTGTAGCCTGAAGCGAATCCCAGCCGCACCAGTGCTCTGTGGCTCAAGGCAAGTGTCTCACCCTCTCTGAGCCTCAGATGCCTTGACTGTGACACAGGGCACAGCCAGTGTGCAAACTAATAATTCCTTGCTGAGCACTAACTACACACTAAGCACTGGCTTGCTCATTTCATTTTTAGCTTCATGAAATGGGTCATGTTCCTGGGTCCATTTTACAAATATTTCCTAGATTGTTAAAAAGAAACCAGGAAACTGGGCCCTGCCCCAAAGGTTCCCTTGGCTGGGGATGGTTTGGAAGTTCCACAAAGTGACCCATTTATGTCCTTTCCCTCCACCCCGTCAGGCCCCTCAGGCAGGAGCTCGCGAGAAAGTTGCCCGATCCTGGTACAGTAACCGTGGCCTGGTCTCCCTCTCAGCCAAGATCGACCGCAAGGGCTACACACCAGGTAGCAGGCATGAGCAGCCGTATTTTGGGCGGGGGGCAGTGTCGGGGCTGCGAGTGGGAAAACGGAGGCCTTGCCACCCCGCATTCCAGGCGAGGTGATCCCCGTGTTCGCTGAGATTGACAACAGCTCCACGCGCCCGGTGCTGCCACGAGCAGTCGTGGTCCAGACTCAGACCTTCATGGCCCGAGGTGCCCGCAAGCAGAAGCACGCAGTGGTGGCCAGTGTCTTGGGCGAGCCTGTGGGCCCCGGGCGGCGAGCGCTGTGGCAGGGCCGGGCGCTCCGGATCCCCCCTGTGGGCCCTTCCATCCTGCACTGCCGCGTACTGCACGTGGACTACACCCTCAAGGTAGGCAGGGGGCTGTGTCTGCTCTGTCTCAAGGCTGGGGCTGGGGCCTCTCGGCACAGGAAGGGCCTCCTTCTGTAGAAGGCAGGTGTGGCAAGGCTGCCCGGCACCCTCCATTGTGGTTCCTTCCTTCAGGTCTGCGTGGACATCCCGGGCACGTCCAAGCTGCTCCTGGAGCTGCCGCTGGTCATCGGCACTGTCCCCCTGCACCCTTTCGGCAGCCGCTCGTCCAGCGTGGGCAGCCGCACCGGCTTCCTGCTAGACTGGGGGCTGGGGGCCCTGCCAGAGCAGCCTGAGGGTGAGGGCCGGCCCGGTCCTGGTGACCACAAGGGGGTGGGTGGGTGCCAAGCCAGCATGCCCTCCGCAACCTCTGTGTCCCCATCTGTAATAGCGCCCAGAAATGATCACTTTGGCAACTACAGTTCCCCCAAGAATCCCAGCCTGAGGGCACACAGCCTAGCAGCCCAGAACCAGCACGAGCAGGCTCCTGGCCATTGTTGCCAGTTCCAGGGCTCCCTCCCCTCACTGCCCTCACCCTCTCCGCTGTCCCTTCCAGCCCCTCCGGAGTATTCAGAGGTGGTGGCAGACAGCGTGGTGGCTGTGGGGCAGAGCCCCTTTCCACCACCTCAGGAGTCCGACATGAGCCTTGAGGGCCCCTTCTTCACCTATATCCAGGAGTTCCGCTACCGCCCGCCGCCCCTGTACTCCGAGGTGAGCTTGGGGGTCCAAGAAGGCCCCATACCTTTCCAGGCCCTGGGAGCTGAGATGGGGGCGGGAGACATAGGAGCTTAAACTGTTGATGAAACTCCTATACATATGTTCAGGGCCTGAACCAGCTTTGAGCCCCAGGCAGCTCTAGGGGTTGGAGACTGTCAGGGCAGGGACGGGTGCTTCTGAGCCTCCATGTCCCCTGAGGCGTGATGGGTTTGTTTTCCTCAGGAGGATCCAAACCCCCCCTCGGAAGCCATGAGGCCACGCTGCATGACCTGCTGAGTGGAAGTGGGTACCTCAAGGGACAAGGTTGCATTGCACATGTGCTTCCAGCTGCCGTGGATGTGGGAGTGGCTGGATCCAGAACAGGCCAGCCCGACTGCATTGGAGCTGGGAAACCAAGTGTTGAAACAGGACAGGGCTGTTCACACAGGGCAGAGGAAGGGCCAGTCTGGCATCTGACTTATCTGGTCTTTCTAAGGCATCAAATGCCTGGTGCAGGTCCAAGTGACTGTTCAAGCTGTCTGTGCTGGCCTGTGGGCAGGGGCTGGGGTTCCCCCAGGAGCCTCCAGCCTGGGAGAGACACAGCCAGACATAAACGCTGCCAGTCTCATGAGACCAGAGGAAGACCCGGAAGAGTCCAGAGGAAGCAGAGCAGGCTTCCTGGAGGAAAGGGCGTCTTAGCTAAGGCTTTGGCACATGAATAAAAGCTCAGCAGACAGGCAAGCAAGAGGGAGAAGTCGGAGAAGGTCAGAGCTGGATGATGTTTGGAGACTGCCCCCTTCACCTTAGAACGGGGCTCAGAGGGCAAGTGCCTCAGCCGAGGTCACACGGCGGGTCCAGCGGGCGAGAGGGCCCAGGAAGGCCGAGTCAGGGAAGCAGGTCCAGGGAGCTGGGTGGGGCCTGTGGGTTGCAGGGGCAGCGGCTCCAGCCTTTGAAGCCTCGGGAAGCTGGAGCTCCCTGCCCCAGGTAGGGAGTGCCTGGGGGCTTCTCCGGGTGCTATGGACTCAAGCTGTTCGGCCTGGAAACCCAGGCTCAGAGCAGGACAGACAAAACCTGCTACCTCACTTACAAATGAAAACGCAGAGTCCTTGTTCAGGAGTACTAGGAATTTCAAGATAATGACAGCAGAGCATTCAACCAGGCCTTGGGGACAGAGGTCACCCTGGGATGACACAGGGCCAGTGTGCCTCTGGAGACCCCTGTGTCCTGGCCTGGGTCTCAGCATTTCTGATAAACCTTAAATTGTTCTGTTTTGTACAATTTTTTAAAAATAAAATTGTGGAGGAAAAGACTAGGCTTACTGGTTTATCTTTCCCCAGCTGCCCAGGAAGGTGGAGTGGCCTTGACCACCATCTGGGAATTCCAGGCCAAGGAGGGACGAGGGCCCCTTGTCCAGAAGAGAAAACTGAGGCCCAGGGACGTGTAGGGAGGCTGAGCTCTGGTTGGAGGCCAACCCCACCCCTCCCCCAGGACAGTGACAGGTGCTGGGAGAAGGAACAGTGCCCCTGTCCTCGGCAAATGGAGAGGAGGGGGCTGGGCCAGACAGGGGTTCTGTGTTCTGGGAGGATCCTGACTCTCTGAGTCTGGGCTTTTTATTTTTTTATTTGCTTGTTTTCATTGAGGTACAGCCTACATACCATGAAATGAACCATTTTAAAGTAAACAATTCTGTAGTGCTTAGCACATTCACAATGTTGTGCAACCATCACCTCTGCCTAGTTCTAGAACATTCCATCGCCCCAAAGGGAGACCCCATCCCCGTGAGCAGTGACTCCCCATCCCTGTACACCGGCCCCCCGGCAACAGTGGGTCCGCTTTCTGTCTGTATGGAGTCGGCTGTTGTGGGTGTTCACATCCCTGAGGTCACACACCACGGGGCCTGTGGATCTGGCTGCCGTCACGGCCCATCCACGGGCAGCCTGTGTCAGTGCCTCGCTCCTCTTTGTAGCTGAGTGACGTTCCCCTGCGGACGGACTGCGCGTTGCTCATCCAGCCCCCGCTGGCGGACCTTCGAGTTGGGCACCCGAGTCGTTCCCACGTTCTGGCTCCACGTGTGACCGGGCGTGGGTGGGCCAGCCAGTACGGGGTTTGTTCCAGCACTCGCTGGGAGTGAAGGCAGCTTGAGCGGTGGTGGAAGTGAGTCCAACAGAGTGTGGGGGCTTGCCCAGGGTCCCCCAGCGGGGACCGATGGCGGGCGAACGGCCCCTGGAATTTCGGAGGCGGTGCCCCACAGCCCATGGGATGCCCCACTTGCTGTCCCCTCAGCGCCAGCTGCTCAGGCTTCACCTCTGACTCCGAGGCCCCCCCGCCCCTTGGGGCGAGGCCCAATTAAAACCCTGGTCTGAACCCTAGGCTGCGCTTTGAAAGTTAACTGGCGGCTCAGGGTGGTCACTGGTGGGACTGAGGGGCAGGGATGAGGACTTAGGGTGAGGGGGTAACCTAGGGGCTGGACACTGGGAGATCTGGGCTGAGCTTTTGCTCTCTGTGTGACTATGGGCAGGGCACTTGCTTCTGAGCCTCAGTTTCCCCGTCTGAGATTCTGGGACACTTCCTTCCACAGCCTCCATTGCCTCCCTCCCTGGTCTGAGTTTGGGCCCTGATTTCCAGCTACTCCGGCCCCTGGGGTCCACCCAACACTCCCTGTTCAGCAGGGTCTGCTCTGGGCAGCTGACCTGGCATCCCGTTCTGAGCGGGACAGGCTTGGAAGTCCCCAGGACTGGGACCAAAGAAGGGGTTTCCATGGCACAGTCAGCCTCAGGAGAGGATGAGCTCCCTGTTTTCCAGGGTGTGCAAGATGCAGGACCCCAGCTCCCCGGACTGCGACGAGCCTAAGGCGTGCACTGCAACAGTGATGTGGGTGCAGTTCCGTGATAGGCTCTCCCCAGCCGGCTGGAGGGGGCGAGCTGCCCTGTGTCCCTAGGATTCCTGCATCTGCAGCCCTGGGGAACCTGGTCCCTAGAAGAAATGGGTTCCTGGTTCAGGTCAATGACAACCAGATGCGACTGGCACAGGCCACCCAGAGTCCAGGGAACTCCCTGAACACGGTGAGGGGCCCATAGGGCATGGAGAACAGTTGCCAAGTATTCTTCTCCTAAGATAAAATCTCACCCTCCCCAGGCTCCTAAGACCTCCCACCTCTTCTTCCAGCTCCTTTTCCAGCCTTGGCTGCTGTTCAAACATCCCAAGCTGGTTCCCACCGCAGAGCCTTCGCACGTATGCATATGGCTCCCTGTGCTGAGGGCTCTTCCCTAAGGCTGGCTCCTCTGTATCCCCAGCCTCATCTTCTCAGGGATACACCAGCCTCCTGGCTAAAGTTGCCAACCACCCCTGCTTCACTCCCTCTCCCACCCTCCTGTCCTGTTGTCTTCATAGTCCTCATCGCTGTCTGACATTCCTATTTAGACATTCGCTTGTTTGTCTGAGCCTTTGAGGGCAGGGCTGGATTAGGGCTGTGTCCCTGGCCCCAGTACATAGCGGGTGTGAAAGGGGTCGCTGACTGAGTGACTGGAGGGGACTCCCTCCCTGCTCTGGTATAAACAGTTTCTGGTAGGGGTGGGGACGTCGCTGCCTCACACTCGTTCCCAGGGTCCCCGCCCCGTCAGACCTGGCATCCAGTCACACAGCCTGTCTGCGTCTCTCCCATCACTACCTCTCTGAGTCTGGCTTGCTGTCTCTCTTGGTCACCACCTCTCTGTCTCTGTCAGTCTCTGACACTTTCACCATCTCTGTCCCTTCCCTGGCTGGGCCCAGGTCACAGGGTGACAGGGAGGCAGGGCTTCTACTGCTTGTTTTCCCGCCCTCACTGGCAGGAGGCCTAGTCTGGCCATTGTTCAGGAATCCTCCTGCTACCCCGCTCCAGCCACCAGACACAAGCCACCACCAGCCTCTCCTCCCGGCACATTCTGTCCTGAGGAGGTTGTGCTGAGGGTGGACAGGAGCGGGGACAAGTTCCTGCTGGGCTCCAATTACAGGACAGCCTGTCCTGGTGGCCCTGCTCATCACCAGGGCTGCCCCCTGATGCCTCCCCTCCCTGCTCCGGGCTTAGATCTTCCTGAATGGGGCCCCTCTGCCAGCTTATCCCACCTCAGGGCCTTTGCACCTGCCTTTCATCTGGAGCTCCCTCTCCCCAGATCTGCCCAAGACCTTCTCTCCTTCAGGCCTCAGATCACACATCACCTCCTCCGGACACCCCTCTTGTCTCTAGGCCAGAGCACTCCTGGGGTCCCCTACCCCTGCCTGATGCATTGTGCTTCCTGATCTTCCCCCGCCCCCACAGTCATATATTTACCTGTTTGTCGTCATAGTTTCTGTCACCCTGGAGTCCTGCTGTGTCCCCAGCTCCAGGCACACAGTGTAGGTGTTCAGTGAATAGTTCGGAATTGATGTCACTTCCTCCAGAAGCTCAGCTCTGCCAAAGCTGCCCAGGTTCCCTCACACAGCTCCCCTCCCCATCAGGCTGCCTGCCCCTGTGCACCTGCTGTTCCCTGCACCCCTGTGCTGTTCCCTGCAGCCTCCTGCTGTTGCCTGCACCCGACAATCTCCCAGCCCTCCCACCTTTGCCCACAGAGTTTCCTCCACCAGGTGCATATCTTCCAACAAGCGGTTGGGTCTCTCTGTCTCGTAGGCCCTCAGGGCTCCACACACAGGACAGCCCTGGTGCACACACGTGCAGAAACACACATAGGTGCAGACACAGAAACCAGCCAGGGAGCTCGGGCACCCGTGCATCACGCAAGCTAACACCTGTCTGGGCAGGCACAGCATAATGGCCGTGCTCGCCTCAGCTCCGGGTGCCCACAGGCCCGACTGAGGGTCTGAGGGGTGCTCACGAGCAGCGTGCCCGCTCCAGTGGAAGTGTTTGTGGCCTGCATGTTATGGGTGGGGAATGACACGGGACTGAACCTACACCAGGGCATGCACAGGCTTGTCCACACAGCCTCTGTCCTCGTCTTCCCCACCCTGTTTTTGATATTCAGGTTCAGGGATGGCCAGGAAAGTCCCCAGAAACCATGGGGTTGGGCAAGGGACCCAGGAGCAGCTGGCGACTCAGTAGGTGGACACCAGCGCAGGCCACACTGGGGGGGATTCACAGAGTGCAACGGTGAAGGAGGGGGCCACGGGGTAAACTGGGCCTGGCCCCCCACAACACGTGGGGGAGGGCAGGACCCCTCGGTGCTCCAGCACCACAGCCCCCTGAGCCGAACACACGGGGGGAGAAAACTGAGGCTGGGAATGGGTGATTTGCCCAAGGCCCAAGGCCGCCCAGCCAGGATGGGGCAGGCAGGGACCTCCAAGTCTTGGGGGCGTCTACTCTCCCTGCCTGCCTTTGGTGAGCAAAGGGGGGCAGGTCCACTTCTCAGCTTCAGATGTGGACATGTGACCAAATCTGGTCAATTAGAGCCCTTTGTCACCAGAGATGCAGGGATTGGCTCAGGGATGGCCATGTGACTCCAGCTGAGTCAATCATCCTGAGAGTCTGGGGGCTCCTTGGAGGTGATGATAGGCCTGGAGGCAATGATACAGGCCATCTTGCCACCATGATAAGAACAGCAGAGCAGAGTCCCTAGGACATTGTTGTGGAACGCAGATACCTCCAGCCCCATGGAGGCATGGGGCTTGGGGCTGGTGGGTCCTGGGACAGCTTCCAAGAGGAGAAAACATTGGGGTTGGGGCTTTGATGGATGAGGAGGAGTTCACCAGGGAGCTAGGCATTCCAGGCAGAGGGAATAGCAGGCGAGACAGAGCCACCTGGGCGGGAACACAGAGCGGGGCAGTTGCAGCCGTGTCTGTTTATTTTCCTCCAAGGCTGGGTGTTCCTCACCGTGGCCACCAGCCCCGGAGTGGGGGACTGAGTCTGTTTTGTTTGCTGCTGACACTCCATTTATGCTTGTGACGTAGGTAGCCCTCCTGTGGCAGATGAACAGGGGGATGGTGAATAGGGGGAGGTTGCACCCACCAGTCAGGGAAGCCCGTGGCTGTGTGAGGGTGACCCCTGGAGCCTGGGAGCCACAGTGCAGGCCGGAGGGGCCATCCCACTGGGCAAACCCCTGACTCGACCTGGTGCTCCAGGGGGAGGCAGATTAGAGCCGGGGACCTGGACTCCAGGCACCGCCTCTTCCTTCCCGTGTGACCCTGGGCTAGTGGCAACTCCTCTCTGGACCTCAGTTTCCTCTTCTGGAAAGTGGCCTCACTGTAGGACAGGGTCAGTGTTGAGCGCAGAGAGGAGACAAGGTCTGTGGGCCTGGATGGGGGGTGGGGCACTGAGGCCGCGGGCGGGGTGGTGGTGGGGCAGACCTCCAGAACATTCTGTCAGCAGTTCCCAGCCGCTTTGAAAACAGGAAGCTGGCTCTCGAGGGAGCCCCCAGCAGTGCTTCCTGAGCCTCCTCCTGACGTGGGATGGGGGTGGGGTGCTGTTTGCAGGCCGTCTGGAGAGAGGTGGTGCCACCAATGTGCGCCTTTGTGTCTGTGTGTCAGCCCCGCTGGCGGAGCCACCCAGAGGTGTGTGTGTGCACACGTGTTACACGTACCTCGCAGCGGGGTCGCGCATCTAAGCTAATGTGGGAAGCGGTCATGCACTGCTCAGTGCACAGCCAGTCTGGGTTGGTGTTGGCATGGGTGTCTCTCATCAGTGGACTGTGCCGTGTGCTGGTCAGTTCAGGCCTGTGCTGACAGGGGCTGGTTTGTGCTGCTGGGTGCTAGCCGATAGGAGCCCCTGCAGCCACCCCCAGGCCTCCGAATCCCCAGGTCCACCCCAATTCAGCTGCCAGTGGTCACTATAGATTCCATCTCTCCCCTGCTGCAAACCTGCCATGGCTCCTCGTGGTCTCCAGGGCTCTGCATTGCCCCTGGTATGGCCCCATTCTCCTGTCCTTCCATCTGTCCATCTGCTCATCGCTTATCAGCCTCCAGCCCACTGCCTCTTTGCTGTCCCTTAAGGCTGCCAAATAGGTTGCTACCTCAGGGCCTTTGTCCCCGCTATGCTCCCTGGCCAGGCTGCTCTTCCCCCTCCTCCTCTCCCTCTCTCAGGCCTCAGGATAATAATCTTGCATGACTCGTCCGCCTCCTGATCCTGGGCCCCTGCCCTGCCCCAAGTCCGGACCACAGCTCCGGCTGTGACCACTTCTGTCTGAACCCTAAGATGGGTGGCCCCGCTCCGTAAACCTCAGTTTATTCTCCTGTAACCTGGGATGAATTTTGGTGTGGCCTCACTTGCCCAGAGTCACTCGGAAAGTGGAAAAGCCTGGATTCAAAGCTGGACTGGCCTAATCCCAGAGAATTTGTCCTTGTCCCGCCAAGTGGGAGAAACACTTGAGGGTCAGGAACAGTCAAGGGTCACTCAGCCTTGGAGGCCAAATGAAGCCAAACTGGGGCCTCCTGCATGTCATGTTCCTGCACCCCTTTCTCATGCTGGCAACCTTCTACTCATCCTTCAAAACCTCAGCTCCAATACCCCTTGTTCTCTGACCTAGTCCTGACCCCATAGGCTGAGGGCATCTGTATCTGGCTGCCAGGGCCGAGGCCTCTCAGGAGCCCAGCAACACCCAGCCGGAAACAGGAGACCGTGCTTCCCACAGGCTGATGTTCTGGAGCCGGCCCCGGTTCCCCTGCCAGGTTTAATCCCCAGGAGGCGCCTCCCGCTGGCGTATTGCACTCAGGACCTGCCAAGCTCTGTGGTTTAGAAGGGCAGGCAAGACGTTTCACTTGAGCCAGAGGCCCATGTGTTCTGAGAACCTTCCTGCCCAGGCCAGTGGCCCTTCCGACCTCAGCTCCCGTCAGGCTGCTCTACCTTCGGAGTGGACCAAAGACATTCTAAGGTCCAAGCAGCGAAGTGGAAGTTTTTGGTGGGTGTCTCAGTGCCCCAACCCAGGGCCCCAGGGGCTGTGAAGGAGGCTCAGATCCCTCACACAGCCTCCCCAAAGGCCCTGAGGCTCCATGCGGCCCAGCCCCACAGCCTCCATCCCACCTCAGGGCCTTTGCACATGCTGTTCCTCCTGCCCAGACAGTCCCTCACTCCCCACAAGGCCTCCTTCCCTCCTTCAGGTCCAAGTCCAAACGCCCTCTCCTCAGAGGCCCTTTGGCTTCCCTGACCAAAGCTGCCCCATTTCCTCTCTCAGCTCTTCCCTGGAGCTTCTAGAATTCCTAATTAGCACGTATTTGTGGGTTCACTGCTGTCCTCCGCCTCCCTCTGTAACGGGAGCTTGGGGGAGGAGGGTGCAGCCGCAGGACGCAGTGAGACTGCGGGAACCCAGAGCATGTCCCCCTGAGGCAGAGCCCCCAAGTCCTTGCCCCCCTGCCCAGCCTGCTCAGTGTCTGGGGCAGTCGCAGGAGGACAGGAGGCCCTGCTCTGTGCTCCGGGCCCTGGCCTCTCCCATGAAACCGTCCATCACGGCCCAAGCACCTCTCCTGCCAGACTCCAGGCCTGGAAAGGCCCGAGTCCTGGCCACCTCAGCTCACAGCACGGACAGGAGTCCAAGGTCACAAGAGGTTCCGTCCCTGTATTTGTGCTCCTCTCCAACTCCGGGCGTCACCCTCGGGAGGAAAGGCCACCTCTGCAGCTCAGACTCCCTTCCCCTCTCCTTCCATTCTCCTCTGCCCAACTCTCGGTTGTCCTTTGTGTCTTGCCTCGGTTGGTTTCCGGTAATGGCTCTTCGCACAGTCTCAAAACATATTAACTGCCGTCGGAGACCACACTCACTGCACGGAGCACGTCAGCATACTGGACTGAACGTGACTCTCACGAAGCGAAGGGACTCACTGTTTGCATCGTATGTGAACCCTGAGGACCACCCACCACTGTTTGCATGGTCCACAAACACCGTGGACCACTGACCACTGGTAGGGTGCTAATGGTACAGGGGTAGGGACTGCCCAAGACCTTAGAACAGGAATCAATAAACGTTTTCTATAAACAGCCACATCATTAATTTTGGGGGCTGCGCCAACCACGCAGCTCCTCAACTCTGCCCACTTGCAAACAGCCCCGAACAACGCACAAGTGAGCGGGTGTGACTGGATCCCAAAAGCACTGTATTTGTGGATGCTGAACAGTTTCGTATGGCTTCCTGTAGCACAATATATTGTCTCTTGGTATGTTCTCAGTCCTTTAAAAGTGTAAAAGCCATTTCTAGGTCACGAACAGAGCTGTACTTGGCCAGCCCCTGGCTGAGGTAACTGTATCGGGGTTCGCGGTTACAAAGAATCGGAACACTGTTCAAGACCGTCCAGTTCACCAGCCGAGAAGTATTGGGGCAGGCTGATGACTAAGAGGAGCCGCTGACAAGTAGCAGGTAGCTGGACTGATGTTTATTTTTAGTATCTGAACAAAGCGGCATTGACGGCTGAGGGGGTCAGGACCTGGGCTGGAGTCGGACAGCCCCTGACCCTGCATCTCACCGACTGGGCAGGGCCCCGCTGCCCGTTCTCCGAATGCTGTTTACCAAGTATCAAGTGACAGGGTATCGAGTCGCAGGGCAGTCACACCTAGACTTGGGCACTGTGGCAACTTTAGACACCAGCTGTTTACAGTAACATGAGATCAGCTGTTTACAGGGGACCAACCACCCTGCTGTCAGGTGCCAGAGTCCAGAAGGCCCATGGGGTGTGACCCCTGCAGGTGTTCCCAGAGGCCCTGGTCCTGGAACCTACCCCCCGTCCCGAGGCCGCCTCTAGCGCCGGGGTGGGAAAGAGAAAGGGGACCCTGACCCAGGCAACGTGGGGCTGTTGCTCACTTGGGACCCCCATATTCAGTCTTGGGCTATTTGGAGGCAGAAATTGAGTGCTGAAGGCATTGGGTCCCCTGCGCTGGCTTCTCTCCTCCCTGTGCTCATCCCGGCTGTGCCATCTGGGGCACATCGGTTAACCTCTCTGGGCCTGCACTTCCTTATCTGTAAAATGGGCAGGATGACAGATTAGGGTTGTCTGTCATCCCTACAGACGAAAATACAGGATACTCAGTTAACAGAAGTGTTTTAGTATAGCTCGTACAACATTTGGGATATACTTATACTTTAAAAATGTATTGGTTGATTACACGATATGCAAAGTTAGCCGGGATCCTGGGTATCTGTTTGCTAATTCTGACCTGGCCTGGGAGGAAGCCCCCCGGCAGGCTGTGCGGATTCTGACAGGACCCCAGCCAGACTCAGAGAAAGTACCTGATGCCTCACTGCCCTGAGGTTCCTGAGCCTTGTCTCCTCCAGGTCGGGAAAACTGGGTCCACGTAAGGTCTGACGATTGGTGCACAGATGTGCCATCTGTCTCTGGTGAACAGGCACAGGGCTGGTGTGACCATTTTTCAAGAATTTCACGGGAACATCAGCAAGAGCCTCGGGATAGCAGAGGCCCCCCCACGGGAGGGCAGGGGGCCGGGTCTCCTCTTGCACAGCACATCCCCACACCCAGAGCCCAGCCTGGGGCCCGCACTGCTCGGTCAAGGGTCGCTGAGTGGCCCTGGCTGGTGTAGCTCAGTGGATTGAGCGTGGGCCTGCGAACCAAACGATCACGGTTTGATTCCCAGTCAGGGCACATGCCTGGGTTGCAGGCCAGTTCCCAGCAGGGGACGCACGAGAGGCAACCACACATTGATGTCTCTCTCCCACTATTTCTCCTTCCCATTCCCCTCTCTCTAAAAGTAAATAAATAAATAAAAATATTAAAAAAAAAAGAGTCGCTGAGTGAACGAAAGACGGGATTCAATAAATAGTTATTGAATTCAATGGTTAATGCCACCACTCTTTATTGAATACTCATCGTGAGCCAGGGCCCTCTGCCCCTGCCCGCCCACAGCTCCCCATCAGCAGGGGAGATGGATATTCATCCAGTATCACCATGAATACAAAATTATTACTTGGACGAGACCTGCCAAAGGTAGACAGCCAGTGCTAGGACCCTGCATGCGGTCCAGGAGGGTTTTCTGGAGCAGGCGACATTGGTCAGAAACCTGGGAGAGGAGATGTGTAGGTACAGAGGAGGTCAGCAAGTGCCAGACTGAGGGTACGACACATGCAAAGGTCCTGGGGTGGGAGGGATCATGATTTCAGGGGCTGTCTTGGTGCCACCCCCACTCCCTTCGATGGTTCGCGGGCCCCGGCAGAGAGTTGACGAGGCTGAGTTTGGACGGCCAGGGTTGCCTGGCGAGTTGGGCAGGGCGAGGTGTCTTCTGTCGCCCACAGGGGGAAGGACAAAAGTCCCCACACATCCTCGGCCCAGGCGGGGGCCAGACAAACAGCACCTGGCACCAATTCTGCGCTGGAATTTCCCAAGTCGCCTGCCTGCCCAGTGCAGCCTCCAGCCCATGGTGCCGTGGCCAGCTCCGGGAGCACGCAGCAGAAGGCGGGAAAGGTGGCCGCAGGCTGCCCGGCAGGGTCAGGAGGCGAAGAGGAGAGTTTGGGGACGCCCAGCCGGAAACGCTCAGGGCCGAGAGCCAGGGCTGGGCTGGGCACAAGAGCAGCCACGTAATAATGGCCACCAATGCCCGAGCGCGCCCAGCAGGACTTGCTGGAAGGGCTCTGATTGAAATGCCGCAAAAGCCTCACCAGGCTGGTTCCGTAAGTATCTCAAGGAAACTGAGGTCAGGGAAATGCAGCCGCTGACTGAGGACTTGTGGTGACCCCAGGATGCGGGCGGTCTCAGTGCAGGCCACTGAGGCAAAAACACCAAAGGCTGAGTGGCTTAACCAACAAACATTTACCTCTCACTGTTCTGGGGGCTGGCGTTGAAGGCCCAGGCTCTGCGCCAGCTGGCCGTCTTCTTCCTGTGTCTCCACCCGACAGACAGAGCAAGGACGCTCTCTGGGGTCTCTCTGTTGGGGCCCCGATTCCCTCATGGGGCTCCACCCTCATGGCCTCATCCCGCCCCAGAAGCCTACCTCTGAACACCACCGCACTGGGATCGGGGGTTCAGGCTATGAAATTCAGGGAGGCACAAACATTTCGTCTGTACAAACACCCACCATTCTTTCACTTTTGAGGTGAGATGGAGCCCAGCGTCCAGGGCCGGAATGGGGCCACTGAACCTACTGGCCCATTTTCTCTCTAACCACTGCAGCACTGCCTGTAAATGGCACTTTGGCCACCTGCAGAGGGACATGGGCAGTCCCTCCCCTGGGCCCCTGGGGGATTGTGGCAGGCAGAGTCCCCACTCCCTGCCCATCGAATGTATGGCTCGTTGTACTGGGTCGGCAAAGACAAGCAAGCTTGTCCAGGGCTCGTCACTGCAGACTTGGGGTGAGGGAGCGCAGGCAGCGCAGGGGCCACGGGGGACTTCCTGGACAATGGACGCGGTAGATCTGGGCTGATAATTCCGGGACTGGGTGCGTTTGTCCAAACGCATCCAAATATACTCTATTGGATGTGAGTTACACCCTCACCAACCTGACCTTAGGAGAGTTCCAGCCCTGGCCGGTGTGGCTCAGTTGGTTGGAGCGTCATCCCATAAATGGAATGGTGGCAGGTTTGATTTCCGGTCAGGGCACATGCCCAGGTTGTGGTTCAATCCCCAGTCAGGGCGCATACGAGAGGGCAACCAATCGATGTTTCTCTCTCTCTCTCCCTTCCTCTCTCTCTAAAGGCAATTTAAAAGATGTCCTCAGGCGAGGATAAAGGGGAAAAAAGTTCTGGGACAGCGATTTTCAACCTTACTTTTTTATCTCTTGGCACACATAAACTAATTACTAAAATTCTGCAGCACACCAAAAAATGAATTTTTTGCCGATCTGACAAAAATATTAGATATACTTTTGATTCATTCACACCAGACTGCTATTGTTGTGTTGGCTGTTGTTGTGATTTTTTTGTATTTGACAGTCTAAGGGAAAAGAGGTCAGAGCCCTGACTAAATAGTCAGGTATTGCGTGTTTTAAAAATTCTTTCAGCACACCGGTTGAAAGTCACTGTTCATTGATATTTTATTTTGAGTCTGTGGAAAAAAGGCAACATAAGAGCAAAATCTAAATGCTTTAAACATAGTCTTCTGTTTTAGAGGCTCCTGCTTTTGATTATAGCTCTGGAAAGATGAAAAAGGATCTTATACTCTATACCCTGATGTCCAGACTGCCTATAAATGTTCCTTTTCTCACTTCAAAAGAAAACACATCCATATTTTAAATTGTGTAAACATTGCCTTGGGTTGGTGGCTGAGCTGGTTGGGGCGCTGTCCCGTGCACCAGAAGGTTGTGGGTTCGCTCCCTGGTCAGGGCACACGCTAGGTTGCCGGTTCGATCCCCCGTCAGGGCACGTATGGGAGGCAACCGATCAATGTTACTCTCTCACACTGATATTTCTCTCTCTCTGTCTGTCTCATTTCCTCTCTCTCTAAATCAAACATATCCTTGGGTGAGGACAAAACATTTTATAAACATTAATATGCAAAGCATTATATAAACAAAGAAAAAAGGTAAAAGCCATCAATTTAGAAGTGGAGCCATTACAGCTGTCTCAGCTTCGCATGCAGACACTGCCTCGGTTTCCCTATCTGTGCACGGGGGTGGCCGCCCCCCGCTGTGGCCTGGGGTCCGGGATCTGGTGGAACCGTAGGTGCTGTCGGGCTGGGACAAGTAAATCCTGAGGTTGATTTGGTATCGTTTGCCCCTCGGCTGTGTTTAGTTGTTTTATGCCAAGTTAAGTCGTTGTCCGAATGCTGGGGCTGTTAACTTACAGGGCCGCCCC
>PVKM010025568.1:0-19851 GCA_004027735.1 Carollia perspicillata | reverse complement strand
AGAAACAAAATAGAACTTTGACCATAACTCACATAATACAAAAATACATTCATTACAGTTTTATTTGTAATCCACCAAAAGTACAAACAATCCAAATGTATATCAACATGTACACGTACAGATAAACTATGGAATCCACGTCATGGAATACTGCTCAGGAATGAATAGCAATTAACTAGTGAAATGTGCAAAAAATATCGAATCTCAACATAATTATGCAGTATAAAAAAGGCAGGAGAACTAGTGAATACTATGTGATTCCATTTATATGAACTTTCAAAAAAATGTAAACAAAGGTCTAATGACAGAAATGAGTTAGGGATAAATTCAGGCAAGCAGGGGGTATAGATTCAGGAAGGCAAGGAAATAAAAGGTTACAAAGGCACATGAGAAAACTTTTGATGGTGACGGGTATATTCATTATCTTGATGATGATGATTTTTTATGTGTACATAGGTCATAACTTCTTGAGAGTTTAGCTTAACTGAGCTATTCCATGATATTGCTACCTCGGCATCCATTTTGCTTGGACAAGTGGGCTGTGAGGTCCCTAAATTGGCATGTGTTTCAGGTCCCATCTCTCTGCCTGCACTCTGCCTTGACTTCCCCTAGGTGCCACCACAGGACACGCTGTATACCCCCTCCAGGGCCTGTGAGAAATAAACTAACTCAGTTTCTCTTGCAGTGTTCTTTGGCTCACAACCTGGAACCCCAGGGCTCGATTAACAAATGTTGATTTAACAAAATCATAAAGCTTATCAAAATGCACACTTGAAATATTTGCCATTTATTTTATTCCTATTATATGTCAATAAAATTATTTTTGAAATATTCAAAGTTATTAATTTAACAAAATGTAAAAAATAACTATAAAATTTATTACTACTTATAATATATTGGATAGCTATTATAGGGCAGGATATGTGCAATGCTCAGAGATCTGTTAACTCTATTTCTATGTGGAGAAAATAAAGCTAGAAAAGATTAAATGACTTGCCTAAGTCACCCATGTTTAAAGAGAAACTATGCTTCATTGTTTTAAAATAAGAATATTTAATATTAATTTTGTGACCTAAATGGTAGATGTTTATATCTCTTCCAACTTCTAATATTTAATGTGTGTTTTTTGTAATAATCAGGATAGCAATACTACCAATACTCTAGCACTTGTACTTACCATTTCAATACTTCACTATTTTATTTCTAGTTTAATTTTAGTGTTTTTTACTTCCCTTTATGGTTTTCTATCTTCTTAATTTTGAATTATTAATTCTAATGCTTTTATTCTTTCTATATCCAATATTACTTATGTTGATATTAATACTAACTACAATATTTTAATATCATTCATATTGGGAACAATTTTAATGACATTATCTTAATTAATCTTGGTAAGAACCCTATGATAAAGAGGCATTTATGAGTATTATGGTACCAAGAGGGGACACTTGTCTAATGAAGATGAAATGATTAAGGAGATCAAATATCCATGCTTTTCCTTTATGTAAATTTGAAGCAGGAGAAATATGAGACTCAGGACAGATTTGAGCCACTGACTCACCCAGAGTATGTAACACAAAGGTCTACTTTGCCTCCTTTGATAGGTCAAAGCAATAGCACACAGAAAGGAGAATGTACAAGACATTTACAGAAACAAACAACACAAATCTTTTAGGATCAAGAAGAGTAGATTTTCTGAGTTTCTGTTAGTTTTAGGAATTAAAGAGTTGTTACTGTTTTAACAAATAAATTTTTATTTTAAATACTAATAATTTAATCTTTAGTTTCTAACATGGATAAAGGAGCTTAGAATCATCAAGCATGATTTTAATCAGGACATACTATTGTTTTACTAAATATAATTTTCTTCCCACTATTTTAATTTTTAAATTCACTATTTTCTTTTGTCACTTCTTGATTCTAATTCATTTCATTTTATCATTTATTTATATTGTAGTTTCCTGAGAAATAGAGTTTAATGGGCATACTTTCCAAAAGCTTAAGGTATTTAAAATTTTAAAGTATATTTCATTGATTATGCTATTACAGTTGTAATAGCATAATCTTCCCCCCTCCACACTGCAACCTCTTCCTCTAGCATTCCCACCTCTTAGTTCATGTCCATGGGTCATACATTTAAATTCTTTGGCTACTCCATTTCCTATACTATCCTTAACTTCCCCTTGTCTATTTTGTGCCTACTAATTATGCTTCTTATTCCCTGTACATTATCCCCCCATTCTCCCTCCGCCCTCTCCCTGCTGATAACCCTCTATGTGATCTGCATTTCTGTGAATCTGTTTCTGTTCTAGTTGTTACTTAGATTGTTTTTGCTTTAAAATTTTAGGTTCAATTGATGATAGTTATGAGTTTGTTGTCATTTTCCTGTTTGCATTTTTGATCATCTTCTTTTTCTTCAATAAGTTCCTTTAACATTT
Source organism: Carollia perspicillata (assembly GCA_004027735.1). Taxonomy (NCBI): domain Eukaryota; kingdom Metazoa; phylum Chordata; class Mammalia; order Chiroptera; family Phyllostomidae; genus Carollia; species Carollia perspicillata. The sequence goes on along the minus strand of PVKM010025568.1, from coordinate 17,413 downwards.
CATATAATAAGGGCTTGGTGATGATGAACTCCTTTAACTTGACCTTGTCTGGGAAGCACTTTATGTGCCCTTATATACTAAATTGTAGCTTTGCTGGATAAAGTAATCTTGGATGGAGGTCCTTGCCTTTCATGACTTCCAATACTTCTTTCCAGCCCCTTCTTGCCTGAAAGGTTAGTTTTGAGAAATCAGCTGACAGTCTTATGGGAACTCCTTATAGGCAACTCTCTCTTTTTCTCTTGCTGCTTTTAAGATTCTCCCCTTATCTTTAATCTTGGGTAATGTAATTATGGTGTCTCTTAGTGTGTGTCTCCTTGCATCCCACCTCTTTGGGACTCCCTGAGCTTCCTGGACTTCCATATCTAGTTCCTTCTACAGACTAAAGATATTTTCTTTCATTATTTTTTTCAAATAAATTTTCAATTATTACTCTTCCTCTTCTTCTTCTGGTAGCCCTATGATTTGGATGTTGGAATGTTCAAAGTTGTCTCAGAAGTTCTTAAGGTTCTTCTCATTTTTTGAATTCTTATTCCTTCAATCTGTTCCAGTTGAATATTTGTTTCTTCCTCTGTTTCCAATTGTTGATCTGAGTCCTGATTTCCTTCCCTTTACTGTTGGTCCCCTATATATTTTTCTTTATTTCACTTTGCATAGCCTTTACTTCTTCCTCTATTTTGCATCCATACTCAGTCATTTCTCTGAGCATCCTGATGACCAGTGCTTGTCTCTCTCCTCATTGCTTAGTTCTTTATTGGAGTATCTGTCCTTTCATTTATGCCATATTCATTTGTCTCAGAGCACCAGTTATGTTGTAAGGAGTGGAGCCTGGTGGTATTTAAATTTTTAAAATATCGTTTAATTATATCTGATTTAAACAGGAGTAAAACTTATTTCTTCCACACAACATTCCACTTTCATAAGGTTCATTTTTATCACATTGTGTTAAATTTACAACTAAAGTATAAAATACAGTACAACTCAAATACAGTAATTGATACTGAAAGTTAAGTATGCATCTACAAGTGAATAGCCTACTTTCCTTTTGAAGTCCTAGATCCCTTTTTCCCTCTAAGTTCAGAATGGCACATAAGCCTCAATTGCCCAATGAGTCCTCAGGTTTCAAATTCAAATTGAATCTCTGTATATACATATATAATAAATCTGGGCATGTTCTCTTTTTAATCTGCTTCATCTAAATTTAATATTAACACAGTAAAAAAACTTAAAAAGTTTAAAGGAAAAATTATTTTTCCACTACCACAGTATTATGTTGGCATGAAAACAAATTTCTGATGTTCAGAAAAGTTACTCATTTCTGGGTTCATGTATGAGGGGAGAATAAAAAAAAGAGGTAAGAGAAATGTTAGCAGAATTTTCTGAAGGTATTTGTTACCACTATTTTTGAAAGGTTATTAAATACTATTCTATTAATGCAAGACCATCAAGGAATATTTCAGACATGTTTCCTGTTCTCTGAAATCTTACATTCACCAAAAAAAAAATGTGGACACATTTCTCTCGTGATACCAATCGTAAAGGTCCTATGATAGGCATACTAAGTAATTCAAGCTGTATACAGTACTATATGGACATAAAAGTGGGTCTAAAACATACACACATTTGAGAATTATACTGTAAATAAAATAAATCTAAACCTAAGTAAATATTGGCTCAAGTTATAAATAATAATTCCTAACTGGGAATGTCCAGGCCCAGAGTCATTAAAGGACAAAATAAAATATTTGGAAGAATAAACCTGTATTGGTAGCAAGTTGTGAAATCCCTGTATTTGATTTTAAGCATCTACCACCCAAATTGTTTTATGATTATTTTTAATATTGGCTTTATTTCTCTAAACATTCAGGAACAATTTATTAATTAATTAATATTGACAATTAGCTCTTTTACTTCCTTAGGAGTCTTGGGTGTATTATTTGGATTTTTTTAAAACTTGAGCTTCTTATCTGTAAAATATGATAACTATTTTAGTGGCAAATTCAAATTCAATATGAAGCTAAATTTTCCCTATTGAAAATAAATAGACTACAACTTTTCCCTTTTCTTAAAGCATTTGATTTAGAAAAAAGAACAACATACTGGGAAAAATTTAACCAAGGAGGTGAAACATATGTACACTGGAAATTCTAAAATACTGATGAAAATTTTGAAGACACAAACACACATAAAGATATTTTTTGGTATTATGTTAGAAAAATGTTGCTAAAGTATCCATAACTACTCAAAGCAGTTTCAGATTCAATACAATCCCTGTCAAAATTCCAAGAGCATTTTTCACATCAGTGTAACAAATGATCCTAATATTTGTATGGAAATGCAAAAGACCCAAAAGCAATATTAAGGGAAAAGAACAAAGAAGAAAACATCATACTCCCTGATTTCAAATGATATTACAAAGCTATTATAATCAAAGTAGTATGATATTGACCTAAAAAACAAGCCAAAGTTCGGTGGAGCAGAGCAGAAAGCATAGAAGTAAATCCGTGCATATATGATGAATTATTTTTAACAAAAGAGCCAAAAATATAGAAAGTAGAAATAACAGTCTTTGCAAAAATGGCGTTTAGAAAATTGAACAAATGGCAGCAAAATAATAAACATGCAACCCTGTCTCCTACCATACCAAAAAATCAACTCAAAATGGATTGACAACTTGAACATAAGACCTAAAACATTAAAACTTCTAGAATAAAACATTAGGGAAAAGCTCTTTGACATTGGTCTTGGCAATGATTTTTTGGATTGAACACCAAAAGCTAAGACAAAAAGTGGCACTACACCAAACCAAAATTTCTGCATAACAAAGAAAACCATAAACAAAATGAAAATGCAGCAAATGGAATGGAAGAAAATATTTACAAATCATATATTTTATAGTATCTTAAATAGACTGCTGGCCAAGATGGAGGTGTAGGTAATACACTCTGCCTTCTTGCAAAACCAAAAGAAGAACAACAACAAATTTAAAAACAAAAAACAACCAGAAGTGACAGAAAATCAAACTGTATGGAAGTCTAATAACCAAGGAGTTAAAGAAGAAACATTCACCCAGATTGGCAGGAGGGGTGGAGAGAGGCAGCCAGGTGGAGAAGACTCATGGCAAGGTGGTGGCTGGAGTACTAGGACAAGCAAGGCATTGGCTGGCAGAGCAGGAGATCCCACATTTGCATGTGGATAAACCAAGAAGAACACCTAGGGAGCAAACCAGACCACACAAGCCAGGGTTCCAGTGCAGGGAAATAAAGCCTCAAAACCTCTTATTGTAAAAACCTATATGGGTTGAGGAATTAGAAGATACTCCCAGCCTCACAGGAGAGTTCATTGGAGAGACCCACATGGTCCTAGAATGTATATAAACCCACCCACAGGGCATCAGCACCAAAAGTGCCCAATTTGATTGTGGGTAGCAGGGGAAGTGACTGAAAGCCAGCAGAGAGCTGAATCAGACCATTCTCCCACATACAGTGCCACAACCCAGCAATGTGGGTTGCCTTGCCCTGGCAAATACCTAACAAATACCTAAGGCTCTGCACCTTACTATGTAACAGGGAAGCTGAGACTATAGTGTGTGTGTGTGTGTGTGTGTGTGTGTGTGTGTGTGTGTGTGTGTGTGTGTGTCCTAAATGAAAGAACAGATCAAGGCTTCAGAAAAAATACAAGTAAGACACAAAGAAATAGACAACCTATCAGATGCACAGTTCAAAACACTGATAATCAGGATGTTCACAGAATTGGTTAAATAGAATCACAAAATACAGGAAAAAATGAAAGCTATGAAAGGAGAAATAAAGGAAAATGCACAGGAACCAAGAATGATGGGAAGGAAATCGGGACTCAAATCAATGGTTTGGACCAGAAGAAAGAAACATTCTATCAGAAAAGAATGAAGAAACAAGAGCTCAAAAGAGAGAGAGAGAGAGAGAGAGAGAGAGAGAGAGAGAGAGAGAGAGAGAGAGAGAGAGAGAGAGAAGAGGCTGAGGAACCTCCAGGACAACTGTGAACATTCCAACATCTGAATCATAGGGGTGCCAGAAGGAGAAGAGGAAGAGCAAAAAATTGAAAGCTTATTTGGACAAATAATGGAGAACTTCCCCAATATGGCAAAGGAAATAGACTTCCAGTAAGTCCAGGAAGCTCAGAGAGTCCCAAAGAAGCTGGACCCAAGGAAGCACACACCAAGGCACATCATAGTTGCATTACTCAAGATTAAAGAGAAGGAGAGAATCTTAAAAGCAGCAAGAGATAAGGAGACAGTTACTTACAAAGAAGTGCCCATAAAACTGTCAGCTGATTTCTCAAAACTAACCTTTCAGGCAAGAAGGGGCTGGAAAGAAGTATTAGAAGTCATGAAAGGCAAGGACCGCCATCCAAGATTACTTTATCCAGCAAAGCTACAATTTAGCATGGAAGGGCAGATAAAGTGCTTCCCAGATAAGGTTAAGTTAAAGGAGCTCATCATCACCAAGCCCTGTTGTATTAAATGTAAAGGGACATATGTAAGAAAAATAAAAAGATCAAAAATAGGAGCAGTAAAAAGACAACAGATTTACAACTATCAACAATCAAACCTAAATTTAAAAAAGTAAAAAACTAAGCAAACAACTTGAACCTGAACAGAATGACAAGAATGTAGATCACATGGAGGATTATCAGCTGGGGAGGGGAGGGGGAGACTGGGGGAAAAGGTACAGGGAATAAGGAGCATAAATTGTAGGTAGAAAATTGTTGGGGGAGGTTAAAAATAGCATAGGAAATTTGGAAGCCAAATAACTTATATGTACACCCATGACATGAACTAAGAGGTGAGAGTGTGGGTGGAAGGGGGTGTGCAGGGTGGAGAGGAAATGGGACAACCATAATAGGATAATTAATGAAATATATTTTTAAAAATGAAGAAATTATCTGACATAAATAAAGAACCCATACAAGTCAGCAGAAATGAGCCATCCAACTTAAAAAAGGGACAGAGGAAAAACTGAACAGACAATATTCCAAAACAATATACAAATGGCCAACAGTCACATGAAAAAACACTCAACACCACTAATCATGAGAGTCAAGCAAATAAAATCATAATGAGATGTAATTTTACACTGATTAGAAGAGATATTGTCAAATGACAAGACTTAGCAAGTGTTGGCAAGAAAGTCGAGCAAAGGGAAATATTGTGCAAGTTCCTGTGAATACAGAGTAGTGCAGTGACTGTGGAATACACTGTAGTAATTCCTCCAAAACTTTAAAGTTTTATCCTATGAAAATGAGTAGGAAGTACCTTTTCATCCAGCACTCTGACTTTTGGGTATTTAACAGAGATTTCTGCACTGTAACATTGTTCTTAATAAGCAAGGGATGGGTGCAATCTAATACTGTTTAAATACTGCCCAATACTGTTTAAATGGTTAAAGAAACTGTGATATATACATACAATATATGTTATCCAGCCATGAAAAAAGGAAACAGTACCATTAGGGACAATATAGATGGACCTTGAGGACATACTAAGTGAAATAAGCTTCACCGGTAAAGACGAACACGGCATACTATCACTTATATGTGGAATCAAAAATAGAAAGGAAAGTCAAACTCAGAGTCAGCCATGTTGGTTGCCAGATGCTGGGGGTGAGGGAAAGGGGAAGGTGCTGGTGAAAGGGTACGTAAGTTCAGTTAAAAGAAAAATAAGATTTGAGCGTGATGACTATAGTTGATGCAACTATACGGTATAATAGAAATTCACTGAGTATTGAACTTAAATGTTCTCACATTGTCCCAAGAAGAATAAACAGGTTAGCTGACAGATTTGTTAATTAACAAGATGGGGTATGGTGATCCTTTCACAATGAACACATATCAAATCACTGCAATGATTTAAACATCTTATAACTTTACTTGTTAATTATACTTTAATAAACTGAAATTTTTTTAAAGAGGAACTATGCTTTGTGTTCATTAATAGACTCCATGTTGTTTAAAGGTCCATACTATCCAAACTGATTGAAAAATTCCATGTCATCTCAAATTCCCCTTAGCATTTTAGCAAAAGTAGAAAAAATAATCCTAAACTTTCTGTGGAACCAAAAGTTCCCCCAAATAGCCAAAACAATCTTGAGAAAAAAAGAACAAAGCTGTATTCTGTAATTTCAAAATACACAACAAATATAGAGTAATAAGAAACACTATGATACTGGTATAAAGAGAGATATATAGACCACTAGAACAGGTTAGAGAACCCAGAAATAAATTCATGCAAACACTGCCAAGTGATCTTTGAAAAGGGTGGTTTTATGCAATTTTACTACTTGCTTAGGTTCCTGTGACTTCCACCCCAGTCAATATGCAAAAGTTACGTTACAAGGATCTATCATGATCTGCTTTTATAACTGCAGACACTTCCCTCCTACTATTCCCAACATCAGAAAAAATTACTAATCCACCCTTCATCTCTGAAATTTTGTCACTTTATAAATGTTTATCAATGGATTTAATATAAGGTATAATATATCGATATTAACTTTATTTCCTTCATCATAGTTTCTATGGGATCCATTAAGATGCTTCATATACTGGTAATTTATTTGCTTTTGTTGTTGAGCGGTATTCCATAGTTTGAATCTATCACATTTTGTTTAATCATTTAATCTATGTCTACTTATCCCCCAAATCACATGGTTCTTGATTACTATAATTATATATTAAACCTCAGTAATTGAGCAGCATGATTGTTCCTACTTTGTTCTTTTTCAAAATATTCTAGATTTTTGCTTTGTCATATATATTTTTAAAAGCTTATATTTATCAACCTTGCTATGATGTTAATAGGAACTATATTATATCAATTGATTAATTATGGAAAAACTGACATATTTACTATATTCAGTCTTCCAATCTGTAAATATCATATACCTTGCCATTTATTTAGAATTTAGGTCTGCTTTGGTTTATCATCATTTATTTTAATTTCAGGAAACAGATTCTGTACATGATATATCAGCGTTGTATCTATGTAATTAATTTTCTTTGGAACAATCATAAAAGTTTTTACATTTTGAATTTTTTACGTCCACATTTTTGTTAGTATATAGATATGATAGATTTCTTGCTGAATTGATTTATTTTTATAATAGATAAAAGGATCTCAGTAGGAATACATGTCACTGAGAAAAGTGAAGAGGGAGCAAAGGAGAGAAATTACCACCATGAAAATACAATGTTAATACCTGTTGGGTGTGATAGATAAGAAACTATAAAAAAAGAAACAACATGTTTTTATTTGTGTTATAGGGTGACAGTGCTATCATTAAATGCATTCATAAGGATTATATTGAAGGAGAATGATTATAGGTTAAGTTCCTGCTACATTAATTTCAGATACATGTTAGAAATCCTGATGGAAACACTCAAGAGGTGACTGAAGTATGAGACTGGAACTCTAAGGGAATGTCAGAATTAGATAGGGATCTGTTTGTTATCTTTTAGAGTCAGTAGTTGTAAGCATAGCCAGCATTAGATTCCAAAGTTAACAACATAAAAATAAGAAGGCTGCCCTCTCTGGTGTGCTCAGTAGGTTGAGTACCAGCCCATGAACCAAAGGGGTCACCAGTTAGATTCCCCATCAGGGCACATGCCCATGTTTCAGGCCAAGTCCCCAGTAGGGGACACATTGATGTTTTTCTCCCTCTCTTTCTCTCTCCCTTCCCCTCTGTCTAATAATAAATGAATAAAATCTTTAAAAAATAAAAATAAGAAAGCTGAAGATATTCGTTTGGCTATCTGTATAGGGTTTAAAGAATGTGGTATTACTCAGGCCGGTGTTTTGTTATATGATACAGACCCCAGCCCGCTGGGTCCGTGTGTTGTGGCTGCAACAAACAAATTCACAAGGTCCTGGGGAGAAAAAGGGACGGCATGGCCACTCTCTCAGAGAGGGAGAGGGCCCCAACCCCTGACTGGACAGGCTTTTATTGTTTTTCTGGGTACACTACATGAGGATGGTCCTCATTTACTATGTACAGGTTCACTGTAGGTGATTACCTTTTACAGATAACAAAGAATGTTGCTGATTACTTCAAAGGAAAGGATGTTGCAGATCAAGGGGAAAACGTGGTTAAACTGATTACATTCCATACTTGGGAAATTTAACACAGATTTTAGGAAGTTAGTTTAGAAATATGCAGTAAATATTTGCTGCCTCAATTCAGGCTGAGGGAGTTTTAACAAAAGCAAACCTCAGTGCAGCCTAGGTACAATGCAGGCCTGATTCCCCATAGGAAAACCTATCCGTGGGCATGGGTCCTGTGTGCCAACCTCACTCCCCGTTGGTTTTCTGAGTCAGGGGCTGGGCTACATTCTCCACACCATGCAGAATGGTCCCCTATAGTTATACATAATTTTCATGGCTTCTTCAATATACATTTTAATTTGTATTACAATTATTCATCCAGTTGGATTATTACATCAAATATGAGTGTCTATAGTTTAGTAGATTTTGTCAATTTTTTAAATTTTTATTTTAAAAAACTTTTCTAGCCCCTACATTATCTGGGCCTTTAATTTCTTTTTAAATTCATTTTAGAGAGAGGAAAAGAGAGAGAGGGGAAGAGACAGAGACATAGATATGAGAGATAAACATTGATCTGTTGCTTCCCATTTGTGCCCTGACTGGGGATCACACCTGCAACCTCTTTATGTACAATAGGACACTCCAATCAACTTAGCCACCTGGCCAGGGTGAGATTGTGTCTAACTTATTTTTGTATTCCTTAATATTTTTGAACAGAGAAAAAACCTGGGAACGAACAGAGTATGTATTAATTTCAATTAAAGTATGGAATATTAAATGATATATCAGTAATAAAAATTTTTAAACTATAACAGTATAAGTACAAAAGTATAAAAAATGAAGATTATGTAAGAATGTAAAACAATAAATAATCCATTGTATATTATGGAGACTAGGTAACTTTTAAAGCTGGAGCAGTCAGCAATAATCTAATAGAAGAAGAAGTATGGACTATTCTTTTTTTTAAATATTTTATTTATTTTTACAGAGAATGGACAGGAAGGAGAAAGAGTGGACGAGAAACATCAGTGTATGGTTGACTCTCATGTGTCCCCTACTGGGGACCTGGCCTGCAATCCAGGCCTGTGCCCCGATCGGGAATCAAACCAGCGACCCTTTGCTTCACAGGCCCGTGCTCAATCCACTGAGCTACACCAGCCAGGGCTGGACTATTCTTTTAAAGAGAAAGAGGGGGGAGGGAGAGAAGTGAGACAAAGAGAGAGGAAAGAGGAAGTTATGTCTATTTCAACAGTCTTGGAGTACATGGACAGATAAGTTGACTGAAGTGAAGAAGCCAGAAGAAATAAAGTCACAGATGTTATTCGCCAAAGGGGAAGCAATTAATAATACAGCAACCTGGAAGTGGTAAAAGTGAGAGATGGGAACTGAATAGTTTGCCAGGGAAATAAGATAATGTGAGGATTGAAGGACAGAGTTTTAAAAGATACACAGACAGTTCAAAGTGACATGGAAGATATTTTAAAGCATTCAGTTTAATTTACCAGGCCAACCTGAATGTCATTTTCTTAGTAAAAGGTAATAAAAATGTACTAGCAATTTAAATTAACATTATATTTTATATTTTTGTTTGCAATAACAGAAGTAAACCCACTGTGCAATAGAAAGCTGAATACCCACGAGCTGTTCAGGAAACATCGACTTTAACTAGACTGTCTTTCATATTTCTACTACCCTCCTAAGAGACCATAAGCTTACTTAATAAATTTGATACACCCCAGCACACTATTGTGTACATAATACACACACCAAAAACAGTCAACTGAATGAAGATTATTAATCATTGACATTATCTAAAAACATATTTTCAGGAAAAAATTTCATACAATATCTATATGACCATGTATAGTATTTTACTGGGACACATTTTTTGTACTGCATGACAAGTTGTAAAAGAACTTTTAAAATTAGTTTCTTAAGAAAGAAATACACAAACATCACTTAGGCAAAAAGAAAACTTAAAATAAAGTTGCCAAAAGAAAGAGCCTAAAGTTTCTAAGCATTTTACTTGGAAAATTGTAAATATACTTATAATTTTAAAATTAAAGAAAACCACAAAATAACCAAACACCTTATAGTAATGGGTGAATCTAGACAAGAAAATGTACGAGATGAATCTGGCACACCTATTTTACTAGAGAATAAAGACGCTATCAAATATCGCTAACACCATGCCATAAGAACACTTAGAATGCACTATTGAGAAAGATAGGAACATTTGGGGCTCAGAAAGAACATTAATGAAAATGGATTGAAAGTATCAGATATTTTAAATTTATAATAAAACTCATAGATACACAAACACACAGACACCTTATTAGTGGCTTCTTGGAAAATTTTTGGAAAGTATTATTCCAAAATTACTGGTAAATAAAAGGAAATAATGAAGCATTTATTCTGCCTTTCTTGCATCGTCTATTCATATGCTAACTAGGCAATAAACGAAACCAAGATTGGAAATATAGAAGCATTTCAGTTAACTGAAGGCTGAAGATTAAAGTAGAACAAGTTCAATTTGAAATCATTCTATAAATATATAATCTAAGGAGTAGTTCTGAAAGGATACAAAACATTTAGATAAAATGCAAGTTGAAAGTTTAAAAAAAATACAGAACTTGCTGATCAGTATTAATTATTACATACAAAAAAAAGAGAGAGAAGACAATCAGACATTAAATGATTCCTAATGGAATCACCAGAATTACCAAAGTATTCCCACCAGTAACAATAACAACAACCTGAATCTAAATAAACCTTTGTATCTAACAGTTTATGGAAAATACTGGTGGCAGGAGAAAATATTAATGAACATCGTAGGGACATAATCAGTGTAATGTAAAACACAACATACCCTATAGGATAAATTTTTATTTTTTCTACAAATAAGATGCAAAAAGAAAAGGAGTGAGTAGAACCTTTAATTAAAGAGGCAACATGGAATTAACATAGAAAGTAATAAATATGCTGATAAAACCTAGATATTAAAAGACAACACTGGAAATTAGAAAGTTTTTATTTTTATTTTTTCTCTTTTTTATTGTATTTTGTTGTCCATTACCATTTGGTCCCCTTATAACCCTCTCCTGCTACACAATCACAATACTGTTTTCCATGTAGAAAATGTTTTTATGTGGAAAAGTAGAGGACATATACAATATGACGTTTTTAACCCATGGACAAATACAACGGTGGTGCGTGGAGGAGAACTGAATGTAGGAGGCAGGGTGGGTAGAGCAGGGGAGAGTAATGGGGGGAATGGGGACAACTGTAATTGAACAACAATAAACAAGTGATGTTTCAAATGCTATAGGATGCAGGTAAAGCTATATTTACAGGGATAGTTATTAAACCACAGTGACGCATCCTTTCATACCCACTAGAATGGCAGCAATTTTTAAAGAGTTGTAAAATCACGAGTACTGTCGAGGCTAGGGAGAAACTGGATATTTCATACACTGCTGCCAGCAGTACAATCTGTTACAACTACTTTGGATAAATTGCTTAGCAGTAAATATTAAAGTTTAATATATACATATATTATTACCCAGCAATTTTCTCCTTAAAGAATACTTTACAGGAATTGTTATAGATATTCAACACTTACCTATCATGGTAGAAGTCACATAGCTGTTCCCTTTTAGGGGACCCGTGAAAAGGATCGTTCTGGTGCACAGCTGATTCCCTGTTTGCTGGCTGACAGTTGCTTCCTTTGTATAATTCATTAAGTATATTTAAAAATACTGGTACCAAGAAAATAAAAAACTAAAACCTGAAGAGATATATTAAATAAATGCAGTATGTGAAATTTAGGTCATGATATGAACAAATCAGCTATTAACCATTTAGTAGATAATCAGTGTAATTAGAATAATAAGTAAATGTAGAGATACTAAAGATATACTGTTAGTTTTTAAAGAGTGAAAAGAGCCTGGCTGGTGTAGTTCAGTGGATTGAGCGTGGGCCTGTGAACTAAAGGATCGCAGTTCGATTCCCAGTCAGGGCACATGCCTCGGTTGCAGGCCAGTTCCCAGCAGGGGATGCAGGAGAGGCAACCATACATTGACATTTCTGTCCCTCTCTCCTTCCCTTCCCCTCAGATAAATAAACAAAGCCTTTTAAAAAAAGAATGAAAAGGGACCCCGACCAGGTTGCTCAGTGGGTTGGACTGTTGTCCCATGCACCGAAAAGTTGTGGATTTCAGGGGTACGTATGGGAGGCAACTGGTTACTATTTCTCACATCAGTGTTTCTCTCTCTCTCTTTTCCTCTCTTTCTCTCTCCCTCTCTCTCTCTCTCTCAAACCAATAAACATACCCTTAGGTGAAGATTTTTTAAAAGAGTAAAAAGGGTATTATATATATGTACATTGTTTTAACTTTCGGAGCACCTACTAAAATTCTTCTAGTTGAAATCATATAATGATCGGATTTTCCAAAGTAATTCAGTTGAGGAGGCGGAGTGGGAAGGGTGTCGGGTACAAAGGATTGGCTAAGGGTTGGTGATTGATAAAACTTATTTCTTATTTACCAAAAGCTCATTATCTATTCCTATGTTAGTATATGTGCTGCTGAAGTGAGCACTCATTATCTATTCCTATATAGTATTGTATGTATTTAAAAGGAATCAAAAGAAGCAAAAATAAATTAAAGAACAACAACTGAGTTTTGGAAAGTTATGAACTTGAAATTGTGCTGACTAACATCAAGTTTCCTAGGTATAACATGGCAAATAAATATTTCACACTTGAGGGATTCTTTCTATTCTTGTGTCTGTATTTCATACTAAATTCCATGTTTGCTTTCTGAATATGCATTAATATTTGTATAGAGATAGGGAGGCAGGACGTGACAGTGTGACAGACATACTGAAGAAGTCTGACAGGCCAGTCATCAGTCTGGCCGTCTCTGTTTCAGACGATACTGCAGCCATGTTAAAGGGAGGGGAAAACTGTGCTATTTTGCCAAATCTCAAAGCAGTACATGCAAATGTTGTTTGCACTGACTACCAAAACAACCTGGCATATATTCTCCTCTACACCAGAGAAAAAGCATTCCCAACTCAGTTTAGGTAGACATCTAGTCCTTTTAGAGCAGCTCCAGAGACAGGGGACACTAAAGTGTATTGCAATATTCACTAAATCTGAGGGCAAACTATCAAACTAGCAAATTATCCTAACATGAATGGCGGATAAATGGCCTCCCTTTGTGTGTTACTCCTCTTGTCAGGAAAAACAGACCACCAACGTGAAAAATCATGAATGAGCCATGATCAGAGTGGCGAAGTGGTTGGAGCATAGTCCCTTACACCAAAAATGTATGGGTTCAATTCCCAGTCAAGGAGTGTACTTAGGTTGCAGGTTCAATCTCCAGGCAGGGCACATTTGAGAGGCAACTGATCAATGTTTCTCTCTCTCTCTTCCTCTCTCTCTCTAAAATCAATAAGTATAGCCTCAATTGTGGGTTAATTTTTTTGTCATGAGTGAAAAATTAAAACTCCTATTTTGAGCCAATAGATACAGAAATGTGCAACTATTTGAAACTGAAAAAGGGGGAGATAGCATATGAGAGAGTGATTGCTTATTTCTAGGAAAGATTAAACAAAGAAATGAAGTTCTCAAAGAAGAAGAAAATGGAAGAGAACTAGCAAAGAACTGGTCTTTGTTAGCAGACTAGAGATTTCTTCAGCTGGAGTAAAGAAGCAGAATATAACAAGTATATTTAAAGTTGTAGAATTAATGGTGTGAAGTTGTAATTTTCAACTGTTTGTATTGTTTTACTCAGTAATTTGGGAGGTTGAAAGTAAGATAGAGTGATCAATTACCACAGCATATAAAATTGTTTTTCTTTTCTTCCTCCCACTTTGGTTACTACCTAATGTATCTCAGAGTATAAGCTCTAACTATAAGCTTGCAGGAAAAAATAGTATGGTTGTGAGTAAGCTATGCAATGGAAAAGACTTTATATTAAAAAAAATCAATATAAAAGCAAATTTTATGCTAAGTATTTCACCTAAAAATGCAGAAGAAAAATTTTGAGACAGAGTTTTAATGTGACCTGAAGGCAAATGGCTTATCGGTTCTGGAAATTACAATAAAACTGTTAAAAAAATTTAAACAAAAACTTAGGTCAAAAATAGAGTTCGAGAACACTTTTATGGAAAGGATATTTTTGTTCCATCTGTCCTCATAAGCATAATTATAACATGATTATCCAATGATGTGTGCTAAATTGTATCAAAGCACTCTTTATACTGACATATATCTTCTTAGATTGAAATAAAATACCAACAAGATATTAAACAATAAATCATTTGTTTAAACCCTGATTTAACCATGAAAACCCTGATTTATTTCATTTCTAAGGAATTTAATCATTTGATTTTAGTTCAGCAGGGGCAGAGGAAGTTTAGTTTTGTATTTCCATAAAAAGACAAAGAAACTGAAGTGTAAAGGTAAGTGACTCCTACAGGCTTACATGAGGAGTAAAATTAAAATAATGGCTAAGGCTTTTTGAGCCTCGCACTCAGGTTCATTCCCAACTAAGATATTAGTTCCAAAAAGGAGAGAGAAGGGATGTATTTGAGTTAAGGTCTTTTTATTCAGTCTTCACCAGGAACCAAATGGTCTTGCTCTTAATATTGTGTTGTTCCAGTTTTGTGCAGTTTGCCGAGGATAAACTCCTTTTTCAAAAGCAGTTTTATTGAGATATACTTGGTATAAAAAGAGCTGCATATATTTCATGTGTACAATTTGATGAGTTTGAACATATGCAAAACTCTGTGAAACCATCACCATATCTGTACTTCCACAAGTTTCCTTGTGCTCTTATTTTCTGTTTGTCTTAAAAAATTTAACATGAGATCTACCATCTTAACAAATCTGTAAGTGCACAATACAGCATTGTTAATTACAAGCAAAATGTTGTACAGCGGATTTCTATAATTTAATCAGTATACATAAATGAAACTTTACAGCCACTTGAACAATGAATCCATATTTTCCCATGTTCCCAACCCCTGGAAACCATCATTCCACTCTCTGCTTCTATAAATTTAATTATTTTAGATTCCTTATGTAAATGGAATTATGAAGTATTTTTCCTTTTTTGACTGGTTTATTTCATTCACCTAGTATAGTGTCTTTCAGGTTCATAATTGGTCACACTTACTCAACTTTGCTATTTCCAGTTCAACATAACATGTACATACAAATATGGATTACATGACATAACTAAACACAGGCATACTTTGTTTTATTGCAATTTACTGATACAGCATATTCATCAACATCAAGGCAAGAAGATCTACAGCAAAAAGATTACAATTCACTGTTCACTGAAGACACAGATGATAGCTGAAATTTTTTACTCATAAAGCATTTTTAATTGAGATATGTACATTGTTTTTTTGACATAATACTGCTGTACACTGAAACCAAAAAAATTAATGTGATGTTCTTTATTGTGATGTGTTTTATTTCAGCAGTGTGGAATGAAACCCACAGTAGCCTGAAGTATGCTTGCATTTGTTTTTTTCTAAATAATTATTTATTTATTTCTAGAAAGATGGAGTAGAAAGAATGGGAGAGAAACATCAATGTGTGGTTGCCTCTCACATGTCCCCTACTGGGGACCTGGCCTGCAACTCAGGCATGTAACCTGACTGGGAATTGAACCGGTGACCCTTTGGTTCACAGGCCGGTACTCAATCCACTGAGCCACAGCAGCAAAGGCAGGTATTTGAGTAAGATATAAAAACTGAAGAACTACAAAATGTTCAGATTTGTTTCACTTCTGAATTGAATTGTTGCAGTTGATTGCTTCTAGAAAATAATTTTATTTTCATTCTTATATTTCTGTCTTTTGTATAACAGCCAAATATACTTTTAAACAATTCCCAAAGCTCATAAATTGATACTTTGTACCCTTTAAAATGATTCTCTTTGCAAGTTTACATTTGTTATTTAGCTTATAAAAGTGAATGAATCTTTGAGATTTGGAGTAATTCGAGATGCTTTATAAGCAAGAGGTAATAAACTAAATTTCACATGAGTAGCTTTTGTTAAAATTCCATTTTCATTTTGAAAATAACTTCCCTGTCTTAAGGGAGAAAAATAAGCATATTAGAGCACAGTATCATAAAAGTCAAGAGATTAACTAAGAAATGGCAGGTATAGAATAAATTCCAGAACCTCCATTACTTCCAACAAACATTTATTCAACACCTTCAATAGGCCAGGTACTCTAACAGGTTTGGGGGGCATGAGAGTGAACAAAACAAAATAAAAACTCTGTGGGTCCCTGAAACATATTAAGGATAAACATGGTACATAGTACTTACACAGATGACAGTTGGGGCTAATCTATAACACACTTTAATCTAGACAGTCTGCAGTTGAACATTGCTAGCTGATTCACTCCAGCTCAAATACTGATTAGGAGGATGCAGGGTGTGGTTGACTTTAAAATTTACTCAAAGCATAAACAACGTTTATATTGAAAGAATGAAAGGTCGTGTTGTTAATATTGTATACCAAGACAACTAATATAAACCTGGACTCAACAGGATGCACGGTCACTTTTATTGATTGTTAGCCTGAGATTGCTTAGTCCACTGAGGTCAGCTGGAACGACTCCAGAAATCTCTAGATGTCTTCAAGATGAGACACCTGTTAAGCAGACTATATTTTAGGAGATTAGGCCAGAGGAAATTTGGTAATGAAAGACTCACCAGTTTCCTGAGAGAGACTTCCAGTCAAGATGGGGGCATAGGTAGACACACTGTGCCTCCTCACACAACCAAAAGAAGGACAACAACAAGTTTAAAAATAAAAAACAACCAGAACTGACAGAAAATCACTGTATGGAAGTCCGACGACCAAAGACTTAAAGGAGAAACATTCATCCCGACCAGTAGGAGGGGCAGAGATGGGAAGCCAGGCAAAGAAAACTCATGACAAGGCAGTGGCTGGAGGACTGGGCAGTCCTACATTCACTTGCAGATAAACTGAGAGGAACAACTTGGCAGCAAGATAGACCTTGGTGACTTAGCAGTGAGAGAAACTCCAAGCTTCACAGGAGAGTTCTTTGGAGAGACCCACAGAGTCCTAGAATATACACAAGCCCACCCGCCCAGGAATCAGAACAAAAAGGGCCCGATTTGATTGTGGATAGCAAGGGAGATGACTGAAAACCAAGCAAACAGCATTGTTCACTCTTGGACAGCTCCCCAAATTATAGCATCACAACACAGCAATGTGGGTTGCCCTGCCCTGGTGAACACCTAAGGCCCCGCCCCTTACTACATAACATGTGCCCTGAGACAA